>VXBH01005635.1:0-15438 GCA_013400035.1 Rynchops niger | reverse complement strand
GAGGATATGCGCCCCCCCCCGCACCTTTCCGAGCGGGGTTTTTCTCACAGGGGGTCGGTGAAGGATTTCCCCCTCCCTCCCTCTCTCGCCCTTATCCTGGCCGCTCCCTCCGTGACCAAAAAATTATCCCGCTTTGAAACCGCGGCGGCTGAATAACGGGGTTTTACACCGCTCCACACCCCACGTTGCAGCTTTTCCATGGCGGGGGGTAGGGGGGTGGGGTGTGCCTTAGCTGTTTCATGGGCTCCCTCCCCTGCCTCCTCCTTCTTCCCTCTGCAGGTGAAGGGAATTAACCGCTCGGATCACTCTGTCGGTCCCTTGGCAGATAATTTCGGGCAGTTTTAAATCCCACCCCCGTTTTGGTTTGGTTCTTTTTTTAATTTTGTTTTATTGTCACATTTATGTAACAAGTGCCTGCCTGCACATGAGGTTGGTGTTGCCGTCTAGGGCGTTGCATGCTCCGGGGGTGCTGTATCCAGTGCTGTGTCTGAACATTAAAAAACATGTCTTTCCGTTGAAGAAGACAGGGGTTAAAATGAATGAAGATCTGAAGGTTAATTTGAGCTGGCTGCCTCAGGATCATGTAGAAGCCAGCTCTACCGAGAATGCCTCAGCCGCAGGCTCCTCCCTGGTTCCTGTCGTAGACCCAGAGCCAGAGCTTTTGGTAAACCCCTGGGACATTGTCTTGTGTACTTCAGGGACCCTTATCTCCTGCGAAAATGCCATTGTGGTTCTTATCATTTTCCATAATCCCAGTCTTCGTGCCCCCATGTTCCTCCTGATAGGCAGCCTGGCGCTGGCAGATCTCTTAGCGGGCATTGGATTGATCATCAATTTTGTTTTTGCATACCTTCTGCAATCAGAAGCTACGAAGCTGGTTACGATTGGACTGATTGTTGCCTCTTTCTCAGCATCTGTCGGCAGCTTGCTGGCTATTACTGTTGATCGTTACCTCTCCCTGTATTACGCTTTGACTTACAATTCAGAGAGGACTGTCACTTTTACCTATGTCATGCTTATATTGCTCTGGGGAGCATCTATCTGTGTTGGACTGCTGCCTGTAATGGGCTGGAACTGCCTCAGAGATGAATCCACCTGCAGTGTTATCCGACCACTCACTAAAAATAATGCAGCAGTCCTTTCGGTCTCTTTCTTGCTTATGTTTGCCCTCATGCTACAGCTCTACATTCAAATCTGTAAAATCGTGATGCGCCATGCCCATCAGATTGCCTTGCAGCACCATTTCCTGGCCACTTCCCACTATGTGACCACCCGAAAAGGAGTGTCTACTTTGGCCATTATTTTGGGGACTTTTGCTGCTTGCTGGATGCCTTTTACTCTCTATTCTTTAATAGCAGATTACACCTATCCTTCTATATACACCTATGCCACCCTCCTGCCAGCTACCTACAATTCCATCATCAATCCTGTAATATATGCTTTTAGAAACCAGGAGATACAGAAAGCACTTTGGCTCATCTGTTGTGGCTGTATTCCTTCTAACCTGTCTCAGAGAGCAAGATCACCCAGTGATGTCTGATTGCCAGCTAGGAGGACGCTCCTTAACATGTTACTTTCCAGACATTCTTGCGACACTGTCTTTGGTTTAAATGCGTTCATTAAATGATGTGTAATGGGTTCATATAAAAACCACAGGATGCACTGACCTTTTTGTAAACAGAAAACCCCAGTGACCAAAATGAATCAAGTGGTTTAAGGGAGATTTCCAAAATCAAAATAATCAGTGTTACAGATTTATAATGTTACTCAGGGTCTTTTTGTTATACTACCCAGACTTTGCCATGATTTCACATTAAGTTTGCTAATTAAAATTAGATTGAAACAGCATACCTTCTTTGAAATGGTTTATGTGATTGAGTTCAGTCATACTGCATGTTACAGCCTGTTGTCAGGATATTTTTTCCCCCTAATTAATTTTAGAACAGGAAAAAAAAAATACCAAACAACAATAGACAATGTTCTGTTACCCCATTTGTATACCATCATAATACTCTTCAAAATAATGGCCAATTGTACTGATTTATGTGGTATTTATTGTAATAATATCAGTGCAGCAAATTTACTCTAGGAGAATAAGTACTTGTATAGCTTCTTATTTTATGTCTTGGCATGAATTAGTTTGATAATTGTTTTAAAGTGTTACCTGCTCTCTCCTGAGTTCTGGCAGGATATTAAAACAGAAGATACACTTTGCCTTCCTTTTCAAAAGTCAGCCATATGTTTTCCCTTAGATATGGGACATCAGAGCTCATTATTAATTTTAAAAATAATTCAGTGGGATGTTTTGAAATTGATGAAACAATATGGCCTCTTCTGGCTATGCGTTTGTAATAGATGCAACATTAACTTTCTCAGACAAGTTTATCTTTTCAGAAGTGTATAAGGAAATAACGTACACATTATTTGCAACACGTATTTAGCATCTACGTGAAATGGTTCCCCTTAAGTTTGTTATCAAGTCAAAGCTCTCACTACTTTTTTTTGTTGTTCTGCTATATAATTTAAAATACTGAAGTTTATAAATTCTCAGAGCATATCTGGTTCATAATTGTATGCAACCAGAACTGCAACATGAAACAATATTTTCTCCTTTTCTGGCAGTTTCATCCATTACAGATTGTGATTCTTCACACTGTATGTGTATCAGTTCAGTTCATTATAGGATGATAGTTCCAGTCAAAAAAGCAGAGCTTTTCAAACCGTTTCTGACCTTTTACTGAAGCCACGTTAGAATGCACTGGAAATAAAACATTGTTTTCTAATTTGAAGCTTTGATTGTCAGAGAGAAAAATCTTCCTGGCAGATGTCTTCGTGAAACTTAAGGTCTGCCCTAATGTCAGCACATGGGAGTTTATAGAACCGCTTCCGTTAGTGTTGATGGGAGCTCAGTGTGTTAATGCCCTGGCATCAGTAGGAGGTTATCACAGAATTGCATATTTGTTATATTCCCTTGAAGGTCAAAGTCAGCATACTGTATTGTTGCTTCAATATATTCCGTTACAGTTTTAAAAAAACCCAACAAACTCAAGTGTAAAAACAGCAATATTTACAGTTCAATGAAAAAAATATACCTGTATAGTATAGATAGTAGAGACAACTGTGTTGCTGGTCTGAATTTTTCCAAATGGAATCTGTCCTTTTCACATGGATGTTTGGGTGACTGTAGCTTTTTGTGGCAAAGTTTCTGTGACGTTAAGAATCATATGCTATACACAAAGCTGAATCTCAAATGTGAATGAGTTGTCTGCAAACAAGGCTCTGTAGAGATTTTTATGAGCAATAATTAATTTTAGTTGCAATGCTGGGTTCAAATTCCATTATTTACTTGGTTCAATCTCCATGATATTTGGTTCTTACTTTGTAATCTAATTAGTTTAATAATTGCATGGCATGGTCCAGTAGAGCTGTGAACTTGCAGCTCCCTTGGCTTCACTGTGACTTACAGATGCTCAGCACAGTTAGACAATGACCCCTGCTCAGTGTAGGATATCGGTGTTCTTTTATCTACTTCTGAACGCTAATGAAACTCTAGTCATTGCCTTGTACCTATTTTGTTGTGAATTTTTGTATAAGAAATAATCACTTCATAAAGACCCATACTATGTATGCATGCAGTTTCGCAAGCATGCAAAGTATTGGGAATAATTGGCAGTAAAAGTCAGACTGAATAATGTACAGTGGCACTTTTTAAAACAAAAAATGAGTTGAAGTCATGCAAAGTTTACATCCCCCTCCCTTTATTTTCTCCAGTTGTTCTTCTGTATCAAATTGCTAAAAAGTGCAATGAGGATGAGCAGCTACGACTGTGACCAAAATTTAGTCCTGAGGGCAACTGTTATGCTGCTTATACAGACCTGTTCTCATCCTCTTCGATAACCTCACAGGCACTAGTGGTTTTTCTCTCCACAGCACCTGGGTGGTAGGGACGCCAGAGAATAACAGCACAGAGGGAGATAATGTCATCCCCTCTTCTCATGCTGGTTCACCTAGTGTCCTTGTCGTCTTCCTCACTCCACAGGCTGCTCAGATCCATAGAGGCTCTTCAGAGTGCTGGGGGAGCCGACCTTTTCCTTGTGCCAGTGCAGAGAGATTTGTAATTGGAAGCTCCTCTCCTGAGGAGCAGTGTGAGTCAAATAGTGGAAAGCAGGATTAATTATAGAAGTCCCACAAAGCTAGCTCATAGGGATGTGACTTGCCCTCATTTGAGGAGTAGTGTGTGGTTACCTTTCACCACAAACAGATGAGAAACGTGATTGTGCCTCTCAAGCTACTGCTGTGACCTCCAGTGAGGATGTTTTCTCTTGCAGAAATATGTTCTTAAATTGAGACTGTGCAGCATGCACCACAAAATCCTCCTGGGAGTCAATAGCCACTTTTCAGACCCTGCAGAATTAAACAGTTCTCTGCTATCACCTCAGAGTTACAGTGTAGGCCCCACTTCTGTATGGAGAGGTGCCAGTGTTCATCCAAGATCCCTCTGAAACTGGCAGAAATCCAGCTATCTTGCAGGATTCTGTGATTTCGGTGTCCCATTAAACAACACCTGTGGGTAAGATCGGGGTGTTAGATTCACTATTCTATGTACAGTGAAGTATCTTTCATATCTCTGTTGTAATAACAAAAGACTTTTTTCTTAATGCGTAACTTAGTTTAAAGAATTGAAGTTCATCTTTATTTATTAACATGCTTGACCCAAAGTTAGTAACAGGTTGTATATTGATGGGCAAAATTTACTGTAGTCAGTGTTTTCATATATTCATCCTCAAAGCTTGGGAGAGGATTTATTTTAATTGCCTCTTTTCTTTTGACCATTTCTCCTAACAGTAAGATTTCAGCAATAAGGGGAAATATGTTTTTAGCACAAGAGCAATAAAATCCTCCATGTTGCGGGTACTACAAACTGCTGAGTAAACTCAGAGCAATAGAGAGGAAGCAATATCTTCTTTAGACAAAAAAAAATAGTAACTTGCATAAGGACTTTAAGTAAGCAGAAGTCTTCCTTTGTTAAGCAGTTGCTATCAGACTGATGTGGGACATCATTTCTGGTTGGTTTGTGTTACAGTTATTGAGTTCCCAAATAGAATTACTCAGCAATAACCTTCTACCTTAGTTCTTGGATCCCAAATTCATGCTATTTGCAAGAGAGAATTAGGTACTGCAGTGGGGATTTTTGTTATTTTCATTGTTCGGCATTTAGCTGTACAGCATTCAGTGGGTAAACTTCATTGCATTCAGGGATTCCGATTATAACTTGATACTGAGAATACTTTTCACCAAACAAAAACTGAGAATACCTGAATTTGTGATGCCCATCAAGATGGATATGATAAATGGTGCCAGTCTATTCTGAAGGCAGCTTGGCTTTCAGAAGAAGAAAATTATGCTATCATTGAAGAAAAACCTTACCGATACCCAGTGTACTTGGAAGCAGGCTGAAAGGCGTGCTATGGCTGCTGTATCTTCCTAGCATGTACGCTCAGTGACGTAAGGCGCTGCATCCATCCTTCATGTTCAGGGGCTAGCCTTGAGGCTTCCTTGGATTTGGTAAAACCCCTCCATGGACAGCAGTGAGCTTTAGCTTAGGCCAGCAGCTGTTCCGTCCACAAAGATTTATTTTTCTGTTGCCTCATTTTCTTAGGGATTGTTTAGCTTTTAAAAATAAGATATGTTTCTCAAAAGTGTTAAGCAGCCTGCAGTGTGACTGGAAGTTGGGTTAAAATAGCTACAAATCAGGCCTCTCAGGCCCCTGAAACATAACTACACACTCATTACTCTTAAAAAAAAAAAAAAAGTGGTTCTGTAACATTCAGAACCGTATTTTCAAAATGTTGGCCCTGACTTTTATGGAGAGAAAGTATGTATGGTCTATTTTTTGTACGTACAATAAATAAAATTAAGAATTGGACAAAGTGGTCACTATTTAAAAAAAAAAATAAAAACACCAGCTATTCTGTCACTTTATCTGAGATGCTGAATGGTTCTTAGTCCTTGAAACAGAAACCAGCTCTGGCCACTTTCTAGAAAATCCTGAATACCCACGAGCCAGTGTAAAAGCTTTGTAGCAAAAGTAGGAGCAAAAGCATGGTTGCAAGTGCAAAACAATGTGATGTAGCAGCTCTGCTGTGAATAGGAGTAAGAACAGGATACCTGCACACCAGCTGTAGGCAGATCAAGTCCTAGGTGTATAGGAATAGCACCAGAAAAAGAACAGCATTTTTAAATCATAGTGCCACAAGAAGGCAATAACAGATAGACTCTCACTGGATACGGATCCCATGTTCTAAGAATTTAAGAATATTTTAAAGTGCTACTGGCTAACTATCCAGGAAAGGTATCACGGTGATGTATGTTTTGAGGTGGATCAAGAATGCAGATCTGTGAAAGAAGTAGTTAAGGTTTATGTTAAATATCTACATGTAGACTCATCACATCTCTTTGGGAGAAGGTCTGAGAATCATTTTAAGGTTTTACTTGGCTGCCTTTTGGAGCGGTCGATTCTAGAACCAGAGGTTGCTCCAGAGGTTGTCCTTCTTTACTTATTTATTCAAAGGAAAAAAATAGCTATTTGGAGTCAGAATTGTTGTTTGCAACTAGATGACATCTTTGTAATAATACCACAGGAGGTGACTTTACAAAAACAGTTTGATAACTTCAGTGGTAAACTTAGAAAAACAACATTTTCACATGTATTGGACTCTTGGCGTATTGCATGTTAGTGAGAGGCCCTGTAACTTGACTGGTATGAGGCAGCAGGGCTGCTCAAAAGCATGTGAAATTTGGTGCTTAACCAAAAAAAACCCCGCCAGTACAGGTAACAATGCATTACTACAAACCAGAAAACACAATTTTAAATAATATTTCAATTTCCTGATTTTTTTTCCTGTTTTTTTGAATGCCATTATATAAAGCAGTGCTGGTTTACCCTCTCTTTCAATGCCACGTTTAGTTTGGCTTAATGGTATTCCAGAGATGTGCAATGGAGAAAAAAGAAATCTCTCAATCTCTGCTTGTAGAGAGGGGACTAAAGGGAAGGGGTGTGATTTACATGTCATGAATAAGCAATAGTACAGGAAAGATAATTTAAGCATGCATATCTGCCTCATCTGTCAGCAAAAGAGTGATGGGACAACTCACAGTAAACGTGAATGGTCTCATATCTGGAAACACTTTTTTGGTACAAAAGGGAATTACCCCATAAAACTGGGTGCTACTGGCTTCATCAGGCCAAGAATTTGCAATTCCTTTTAATGGATCAGAAATCTGGATGAAATGCAAGGAAATCTGCTTTCATATTAGGTGGATGCTGAAAGATGAGAGGATGGAAGTCTTCATGGCTTGGTGAATCAGCCAGGTACTTGGTTCTGGAGCTTGGATAGGAAGGATGCTTGAAAGAATGCATCCCCTGTGAGAAGGTTATTTTGAACTGTCCATTTTGAACCTTACTTGATGTACACGGAACACCTGAGAGGGGTTCTGGGGCTGCCGTTGCTCTGGGGTGAAGTGCAGCAGTCCCTGTGGCTGGTGGTATCACTGTTCTGTTGAATGGTGCCCAGAGAACAGAAAGGAGGAAATAATGGTCAGCAGGTAGGTCCTCCTCCCTTTAAAACGTGACTTCATATGTTTTATCCAGGTTATAACTTGTCTTGTTAGCACAGTCTGACATGATTTCACTTGAAATCAGAAGAGGGGTTTTGTGGAAAAACATTGAAAATATAAAAGTAGAACTGACAGCAGATTATTTTGGAGTAAGTCATTACGTATTTCTGTTTCTTCTGAGGAGCAGCTGAGTCTGTAACTTTCCAGTAACTGTTTCTTTGAAAACAATATGCCCTTGCATGAAAAAACCTAAAAAGTCCACACTGCAGGCTTTTTGCAAAATTATTTTGATCTTGTAAGGCAGACAAGAAGAAGGAACAGTTGCTATTTCACTGTGTTATACAAGTTTCTCCTAGAAGAGAAGGAAAAAAAACAAGGATGAACATAGGTTAGATGAAACCATATCGTAATTAAGTAGTGCGTCACTGCTGTGATGCAAACTAATTCAGTGCCATTGAAAGGACAAGGGGGGATTTTCCAGTGGAGGACTTTTGCAAGTGGGTTGAGAGACTAAAACTCATTTTAAAACAAAGGTCAATCAAACTTGCATCCCAGACTCTTTGAATTGCCTTTCAAAAAATTGTCCTCACCTCCCCAAACATTTTGTTTTGCACTCTACATCTGCCAAGGCAATTTTTGCAAACTCCTGCTGATATGCTAAATATTTGGCTGGACAAGATAGTGTTACCGGTTTCCCCCTCCCAGGTGGAGGGAAGACTTTTTATGTCCCAGAATTAGTGAACGGCTTTATTTATCTGATATCTCTTAAGTAAAACAGACCTTTCTAAAAAGCATAGAGTACTTATTGACATTCACTGCACACTTAGGGGCGTCATTAAATTACTAGTATAGAGTAACTCAGATGATGGCCATAGGATTACTGGGGTGGGGGTGGAGTGTTCTCCCCCACCCCCAGTAGTAAGATGTCTGTCACAGTCTTTCTTTCAAGACAAATGTTGATTTACAGTTGGACTTGATGATCTTAAAGGTCTTTCCCAACCTAAACGATTCTATGATTCTAAGAACCTGCCTCTTATAAGTACAGTGCTGTATTCTTAGGTAAAAACTTATTTACAAAAGTTGTAATAGCTTGTTATAACCCTTTCAAATATATCAGCAGCACTTTTTCATTGACCAATTTGAGTGAGCATTTGTTTTACACTGGAAATTTATGGTTTGCCTGCAGAGGGAGTGGGGGGTGGGCAAGCAAGTGAACTGCTACCGTTTTCTTTACACTGGTGATACTGTTTTTTCTTTGATCCCAACCATATGATCTACCGTGATGTCTGAGCACAGGCCTAGTCTCGGTTTCTCAAGGAAAAAATGAGCCAATACTAACTGCACATGCTGAAGATTAAATTCTGCAAGGATTTACTTTGGAAAATGGAGGGGCCTTCCATTTTTAAGGAATAGATGCCAACAAAAGACATATTTTTTTCCTTTAAAAGTATGAACTAATTTTTAAAAGACATTACCTATGTCCAGGTTTAACTTAAAGAACATAAGTACTAGTTATATTACATGCTGAGTGGAGAAACAGTGTCTTAGAGTATTTTGGTATACCATTAACCTAATTAAGTATTATGAGCTATCATACTTAAATAGCATAATTGCATACTTAAGTGTAATATATATACTTAATTATTATGATTATTTAATTTACTTTTTATATGAATGGTATGCTAGATACCTTCAGTGTTGTAATGGTCAAAGTGTAACCTCTCTGATGAGGCAGTATCATATGATTAAAGAAAAGCATTGCCAAACTTGTATGAATGTTGCAAACACTGAAGGAGTCAGTGACGAGTAATCAATATTTCAACAAAGACAGACAACCCAGAGGTTTTGGAAGGGAGGTGAATTCGCATGTCTTTAATTTGGACAAATCCCACTGCCAGTTTTGGGATTACAGGAATGTGTTATATGGTCACACCCGGGACAGAGTACAAGAAGGATACTTATCACTAACATGAGTCTATATAGCAGTTATATGTTCCTGCACATACTGTTACCTGTTTTCTCTCTCTCTGTGTTTTTTGTAGGTGCTTTAGTAACAGGACTGCACAGATCATTGAGTCTAAATAGCAGTCCACGCAGTCATATGACACATTTTGCACTATCTGATCCTAAACTGGGCAATATTACAGTATCTAAAAAATCTTACACATTTATTTTTAAAGGGTACATGAAATACACATATGCTTCAGGGGCATTCTAGGAAAAGGGACTAGGACCTGTAAGGTTTAGGGCCAAGGTATGGAGCTCTTAATGTATTGATTGTTTATGGTCCCTATAGAATTTTTCTCTTTCTTTAGTGTTTGCTAAGACAAAACCCATCAAAATAATCAGGAGTACAGCTTCCACTGCTTTCAGGGAAGACGTATTTTATAGTACGCAAATGAAAACAGCATGACCCGACCCTTCAAAATTGAGATACCCATATCCTGAACAGGATGTACTGTTGCATCCCCGCAAAGCTCAGGGAATGGTGCCCCATCCATGGGCTTTTGTTCTGCTGCGCTTTGGTTATCCTCCGACAATGTACTCACTCTATTTGTGAGCAACGCTCAGTCCACATTCTGGTGCCTCTGCCCCAGAGGGCTCACAAGAAAACAGCACGGAGGCAAGGCTTTTCTACAGCGTTGATCACAGGATCAAAGCATGCTGGGTTTGGAAGGGAGCTCTGCTCTTAGCAGAGAGCTTTCTGAAGACATGATAGAAAATAGTGACCCTTCTTCGATCACATTCCAACTGAATTTTGGCTCCTTTCTTTTGTATTTCCCTTTGAATGTAAGCAGAGACTTCCCTAAGTCGAGGAGGAGAGTAACTCATTGCTGGGAGTTGGCGTGCTCCAGCACACAGCTTTTTACACAGCAGATGTCCCAGAGCAGCTGAATATACAGTAGTCTGCTTGTGAACCCAGGCTGGTCCCACAGGTTAAAATGTATAGGAGGAAAATGTGGTTTTCCAGAATGTGCAAACAGTATGTGTGATTTGTGCCAAAAGTGTGGAATGAGTATTGCAGCTGAAGAGTCAGGTAAATTGCTTGGATTACATATGCAGCAAAATACTCAGGCAGTCTCTAGGGTTACTTGCCTGTGCTCAAATATATTTTCTGTTGAAGCTGATAGCAGTCCCGTGTACGTATGGAGGAGGAGAAGAACAATATGGACTTTTCTGTTGGGCCTCAGCCGGAGCCCACCAAAGGAAACGGGCATTCTTATTTTTGTCACTATTTCTAGAAAGAGCCACATTAGAGTTTTATCCATTTTGTATGTCTACATCTTTTTACTCTTTAGGGCTAAAATCTACAGTCGTGTCGTCCTTTGTTTGGTCTTAGCTTCACTGTCACAGCCAAAACCTACAAAAGTTGATTGTAAATGTGTTTACAAATAAAAAAAAAATATTCATATGATAAAATGTTATAACTGTGCCTCTGAAATAAAGCTGTTAAAACTTTGTATTTAACTTCAGGCCATGAAATTTGGAATACCTTGGGCTAGTAGAACCATTTGTAATTTTCTAGATATACTAATTAGACCCCTGCTTTCTTTTTATTGCTAAATGCAGTTCAAAATAACCTGTGATTTACCATGCTCATCTCATGAAATTCTCAGAGAGAACTTTTCCTAGGAAACAATGTACGATTCGTGTAAATTCCTGATACTACTGACTGCAGTGTGGTTCCACGCTGAATTCTAAAAGCTTCAGCAAAAGCAGCTGCATGGGGGTAGCTCTCACGATACACGGTCTCATTAGGAGCCAAACGGCTTTAAACCAGTAATTTAAATTCTGCATGTTGTGCTTTTCGTATGAGAACCAATTGCTGGTTTAGTACATAAAGGCCTGTGGTTATTTCTTATACTAATTTAGGGTTTTTTCATTTAGCTGTCATTGAAGTTTGAACCATAGCTTGCCAGTATATGATAAAAAGAAGTGAAACATCTTTGCCTCAGTTTCCCTTAAGATTAAGGCTTTGGATTGCAACTACAGAGCTTCTTGTTGTATACAAGATAGTCATTTAATGCACTTTATTTAAAAAAAGGCACAAGTTATTTTGTTTATAAAATGTTACAATTGCACTATGCTGTAAGAACCGGTTAATAAATATAAACTGTACAGTTTTGTAGTTAACATTGTAAGTGTTTAGTCATAAATGATTGAAACAATTACATGTTTCAGTTAAATGTTAATTTTATATGTGGTATATGTAACCATAAATAAATTTTCCTTTCTAAAAAAAAGAATGGTTGGTTGTTTCATTTAATTGAATTGCACATTCTATTTCAAGTAACAAAACAATATTATTTCTAAAAATATAAAATTAAATATGTTCCAGTGCAAAGAGATGGCTGATGACACTAACTAAACTTGGGGGATTAAATTCAGCTGTGCAGACTTCAGTTGGACTTCTGGAGGTCCCCTGCATCCACTAACTCTGCAGAAGGAAATACCAGGCGCTACAGTTCTGTACAAAAAGTCTGAAAGAAGAGCTACCAGGAATTCTTGAATATAGAGTTGTAAATGGAAGCCAGGGTGCCCTTCCAAGTCTACTTTCCGTATCCAAGTTGATTTACCTCTTCTGCAATTCTCTTCTGACACACTGCTGTTTATTATCATTCTATATGCTTAGTCTCAGGGAACAAAATTCAGTATGGATGTACGAGAGGCTCTGCATTGGGTCTTGCTAAATGGCTGTAAATATTTAATATTTGAGTTAGTGATCGTTAAGTGGGAGAGGTAAGAGTTGAAATAAACTGTGTTAACCTACTTTGTTTTTTTTTTTTTTTTTTTTTTAATTTTTGTTCTTGTTCTTCCAATTAATANGAGGCTCTGCATTGGGTCTTGCTAAATGGCTGTAAATATTTAATATTTGAGTTAGTGATCGTTAAGTGGGAGAGGTAAGAGTTGAAATAAACTGTGTTAACCTACTTTGTTTTTTTTTTTTTTTTAGAAGTTTGGTCCTGATCCTCCAATTAAGTAACTGCAAATCAGATGCATGATCAGAGTTCTGTTTTTTCAGTTTTACTGTTATAGACAGGCTAAAAGAAAATGGTGGTCTGTCTCGTTTTCCAAATTATTAAAAAAAAAAAAGTATATTTTAATTCTTCTGAATGGTTTTCTTGAACACGCAACTTACTGTCCAGACTTATAAGCTGATGAAATGAGCTACATCTCTAACTGTAAAACTGAGTATTGTGTACTGTAGCCAGTGAAAATATGACTTGTGAAAGAAACTGACCAGTGACTGACGGATACTCAGGTAAGTAAGGGAGAGTGAGGCTGCTTCCTTTGTACTATGCAGGACTGTAGTCCTGCAGTGCAGGTGTATCCTGGAGGAGAGCTTAGTGATGTTTACTTCTACCAGACGCAGCTGTCCTCCCCACCTCACCTCAAATCAGACATTCAGGCACCAGCTACTTTATCTAGAGAAGGAGTAGTTGGTGTCACGGTGCAGGGGTAGAGTCCCAGTTTGTCTCTCTGCAGTCAAATTACAGCCAAAAGGACTACAGCTCAGTGGCGATCAGGATGTATTTGATAAACAGTGTTTGCTTAACTAAACATGAACTGCAATTACACAGTATAGACCCTTAGGAACTATCAGACATCCAATCTATGAAACTGGAAAATGAATAAAAATTAATGGGAAAAAACAATAGAGAGGGAGGGGAAATAAATGTTTCACTTAACGGAGAAGTCAATATGGAAATCATGTGCCCAGGGCTGTTTGGGGATCTCTTTGGGCTTAATTGCTGGACCCTAAAGTAGGACAATAAACTGAACCTGTTCTGACCATATGATGCGTTTAACCTGCTTCTGCAGTTAGGAAGATCAGGAAGGAGCCAGGGATGGATGGCTGAAGCATCTTGGCATGGCTTTGTTGGTGTCTCTTCCGCACCTGACAGCATCGGCATCAGCCTAACAGCTCTCTAGCAGTCTCAGATGGAAATATCATTAAGAGGGCAAAATGTCTGAACAAATCAATAAATAGAATAGTAAATACCTGCAAAAACTTAATGGTACTCATCCAGAATTGTGAAGGAATTCCTGTTAAAATGGTGGAGGTATTAATGGCGTTACAGAACTGGTAGGTATCTGGGCTGCATTTTTGTTTAGTGCAGATAACGTTCTGCTTCGAAGCAAGCAGCAGTATCACAAGGCCAGGAAAGAGCACTATTACTAAAGCAGTGTTTTGGATTAACTGGGAACTTGAGGCATTGGCAATGCTTAGACCACCCAGTAACAACTACTTTGTCCCCCTTGCCAAATGTATAGTGCTTTATGCACTATGGTTGGATATCAGGTATGTCAGCTAAACCTGGAACTAAGCACAGGGTAACAGCAGAATTTTTAATGATGGGTATGCAACAGGAAACTTCTGTGGCCAATAATAAATGGTCAGTGTGTTTACAAGGATAAAATAATTGAAAGCTGTTGGGACATCAAATAATTTCCATGCTAGAGTAAGCAAAATAAAGTTTTTTTTATATGAGGCCCACAAGTGGAAATTAAAAGAGTGTAGTCCAGGGTGATTCTTTGCTTCAAGGAGGCTTGGCTGCAGCGTTCCAGGTGCACGTGCTTGTTCTTACATTCTGTTTATAAGTGTCTGTAGGTCACATCAGAGACGAGCCGCTGGGGCACGGTGCAGTGTGTCTTACCTTCTTACTAAATTCTTGTGAATCATCTTATTTATAGCAGGGTATCAGAGAGTGTCTACAACCTCACCACTGTCCTACAGCCTGACTCTGATGTCTGTGCAAAGTGTGAGGCTCCTGCAGTTCATGGATATTTTGTGGTCATCCCTGAAAACTGTATAGGAAATACTACCAATCTGGCATGTATGACAAAGACAATTCCATTTGCAGGTGCTCAGGCTTTTAAAAAGCTCCAATCATATATAACTTTCGAAGTTTTTTTGAAATTATCTACAATCATGCGTATCTAAATTATTTTTTTTTTCCCTCTAGAATTTCTTTTAAAGCTAGCAGCTCAAACCTAATTTGAGGTTTTTTTTTTTTAGTTTTGTTTTGTTGTTTTGGTTTTTTTTTTTAATTGAAATGTCATCCTCATAACAGAAATGCTCCCTGCGGTTGTTACTCTTTGCGTTCCTGAGCAAACCCAGTGCTGTACAGCATGTTACAACCAACACTTGGTTACTACAAACCGATCAGCTCTCGAGGGTCTTCCGCTTGCGGATTTTATTAGGATTTTGTTCTTTCGTATCTGCTGAAGTGTTTCATCCCCTTATTTTGTGCTAATTGTAAAAATGGTGGCCTTTCGATGCAAGGCATTCTTTATCTGACAACAAAAGGTATTTCAACGTACCGGGACACTGTCTTCCCACCAGTAGCCTTGCAGAGCTGGTTTCATCTTCATTTTTTTATCATGTGTGGGGTTTAAATGATGCTTGACAGAGAGCCTATATAAATATGTTTTTAAGATGCATTGAGTTTGCCATCATCATCATTTTGAGCTGTCAAGCTCAAAAGCTTTCTCTTACAATTTCCAGAACAAGGATCATCACACTCCAAATCGTTCAGCTTACGAGGGGAGTGCAGAGGATGTGGCAAGTCAAGGTGGGAGAGAGCCCGCAACTCCAGTGTCAGGCATTAGGCGGGTCTAACTGTGAGCGAGAGGATTCCAAAATCTCAAACTAACCTAAGGATTCCCCTCGATCCCTGGATATTCCTACTCCTTTGCCTTCACAAGAGGCGGGTGACAAAGAGGGGGCTGCTGTTCAGGAAGCCTTAATGTCTCCCCCTCTCTCTTACATGCCATCCATCGCTGCAGCCTCTAGTTCTCACAGAATCTTCATGGTTG
>VXBH01005634.1:47252-60279 GCA_013400035.1 Rynchops niger | reverse complement strand
TTTTTTTTTTTTTTTTTTTTTTTTTTTAATCCTTCAATTTGGCCAGTCTGGTTTAGTATAATTTCACTGGCATTGCTGTGCAAGTCTTCTGTGAATTTCTGTCATTTGGAACTGCCTGCCTGCAAAACGCCATATCACGTCTTTTGAAGTGTCATCAGAAAATGTGTTTTCTGCTTCAGAAAGATCTTGGAATCCCTTTAGCCTTAAGTTGGCATTCAGCACTCATAGAAATTTTAAGGATGCAGTTTTTAAGTAAAATCTTGACTAAAGTAAAATTGAATCTGCTATATTTCTGCATCTCACACTGCATTTTTTACTTATTTCCAATTCATTACATTGTGGAAAAATGATTTAATATCATAGCAATAACTCTAATAAAGAGAGGAGGAGGAAGATTGAAAGTCTGAATGAAAGCAGGGTGACTGTATTGCTATATTCAGTTTACATGTACTTTCTAGTAGAAACAAAAGCCAATTGATTATAGTTGGAATGTGTTTCCATCACCTATTCAGAGATAATATTTTTGGTACTTTTTAAAATTCTTTCTGTAACAGTATAAATCATTTTACAGAATAACTTAATGCAAAGTGTAGCATCAGAAATTCCTAATTATAAGATTTAAGATATAAGAATAATTATGAATAAGTGTTATCATGAGTGTCATAGTACTGAAATTCTTTCAAAACTGCAATATATATGTAAAATGCTCTTGCACATAATATTGGATCCTCAGAAAAAATAACTATATAAAAATATTAATATTTTTCTAATTTTTGGTGAATAAAAACTTTTGACACTTCTTGATATTTGGTGAAATCTAGGAGAATAAAATTCTAAAAAGATAATTTTTTCTCAATGTTTTTCTTTTCTCCCAATGCTATGTACTAGCTTTGTGTAGTAGCTATTGCAGAAGCCTGTGACACCTATGAGGTATAAAGATAATAACCAGGATAAATTAAATTAACTTGCCTTGAAGTCTGCTCTAAGTTTACAAAGATGGAACAACTGTAACCAGTAAGTATTTTATAATAATGGTATGACACATGCACATGCAATTTTACCTAAATACATGAAAACCAAAGGAGCAAACAGATGGTATTAAACGTATTTCAGTGGTGTTAAATTTTATATTGTAGGACTGTCCCTGAAATGAGGTGTTATTGGAGATCGAAGAACCTCAAATTTCTTTCACTGTACTTTGATAAGATATATATATTGCATCTGATTTGAGACCTTGAGAATCAAGAACCCAATGGTTAATGGGGAGGAGGGGCAGCAATCAAAAAGATGGAATTTTTCCATTCCGTAAGTCTAGTTTATTTTACATATTTTGGGCTTTTTATTGACTTGCTCAGGTGTTCTTATACTCTACCCTCCTTACTCCACTAGCATTATTAAACAAAAACTAAAAATAAAGGGTGTTATTTCAGCTTTCAATTTCCTTTCACACTACTGCAAGCTGCACCTTTACATAAGGGTGGATTCCACACACTTGCCTTTTTGCCAATATGGAAAAAAATGAAAGAAATATTATAGTACTCCAAACTGGCTGATGGATGTGGTAGTTTCTTCTGTAATGGAGTGCTTATTTGTCATCTGGCTCTGTGGCCGGTGAGTATAAGTAGTACCTTGCTTCTAAAATGACTGATGGGAACCTAAAAGGTCCGTTTGTCACACTTTGTCTGCTACAAACAAGATAGAGAAGAGCCTTGTGGCTCAGTCTTTTACATACAAAGACAGATTCATGTTTCCGTCAGAATATGTGAACTTTAAAAAAAGCTACAGTTGCTAATTTTCTTTTTAAAGAACATGGAAGAATTGCATAGAACTATCTAGATATTACTGGCAAAAGCAAAAGCTATTTTTTTTTACATTTCTTCTTGTGTCTTGAGAGCAGCAAGAAAGAGTGAAATAGAACAAAAGTATATTATATTAAACTATGCCTTAACTTGAAATTAATCTACAGATAATACATCTTACAATTAATGCAAGATTTCAACATTTTGAAGTTTTAAGTTTGGTTATGATTTTTCTTTTTTAACATGATGATTGCAAAGTAACACAATGTTTGTCACAAGTGCTTAGCATGAAAGATCACCCACATATTTACAGAAAAATAAAACAAACAAACAAACTAACAAACCAAAATTTAAAAATGCAGTAATATAAACTTGATTGAAACAAAAAAAAAGTAATTGCATGATCACTGTCTCAAACATTTGTTCTAATTTCACTGTCTACAAGATTGTAGAAACTGGTCATTTTTTTCTTCATGATATAGAATTTTAAAACTTCATATTAGACTTGAAGTCATTTAGCACAGAGAAGATATATAGACATATATTTAATTTTATGTTTTCAAAAAATGAAATTTAAAAGATAGATTTATTTTTCTTTTTAAATAAATGGGGAATGTTGAAGTTCATCAGCTCTAAGCTTTTTTGGGGAACAGATGGTGAGATCCTGATCTTTCAGTACTACTCATCTCTTCAATTTTTCCCTTATGCAGGAAAACAAAACTAACAATTTCATCCCTCTGTAGGTCACTATTAGCTGAATTTTCTTGCTGCTTAGTAAAAGTGATAAAATTTATCTTAAGTAATATCAAGGCAGGTGGGTCTACAACCATAATATTAAAGCAATATTTTTATTTTTATATTCCACATTTTTCCTGTGTCTTTTGAGAGACTTTCAGTTTTTAATAATTCAATCAGTGAGTCAAATGAACTATCTAAAACTGAGTTTTGCTATACATATATATAGAATCAACACCAGTATCTCCTCATCTTTGGGTATTTTTGTACCTCTGAATTTCCTCTAAAGGTAAAGGTGAAGCTATACATTTTCTGTTTTTCACACCACTTTCCACATTTCTACTTCAAAATAGTAGAAATCATAAGAACAAAGAAGTGTAAAACTTTCATTAATACCAGGACAGCATTCAGACCCTCCAAAAAGTCACCCATGAAAGGGATGTTGTGAAGTTAGAGAATATTTTTTCTAAGAAAAATGTTGCACAAGTAAGAAAACAATATATTTCTTTCAATCAGAATAATAAAAGTTTTCAGCTTATAACTTAATATTTTAGGAGCTTTTTTTTAGAATACCTACAGTAATGTAAATATTTGTTACATACATAGAATATCAAGGTTAGTTTTGTGCTTTGGTTTAGGCCCAGGAGTGTTTTTAATATACATATCTGCAAAAAGTTTGTTTATGTATGAGGGTCAGCTCATATCTTCTTTACCAAAGGCTTTGTACAATCAGTTCAGCTGAAACAGTCTTCAGTGGATGTAAACAGCATTCCCAATAATTTTGCAGTCAAGGTAAACATTATGACAAACTGCTGTAAAAAAATCTCTTACTTAAAGAAGCATGCATGTGTACCATATTATCACAAGAAACCTTAATTCATTTTAAGGTACGTTTTTGCCCTTTACATAACTCTTTCATGACCTTAAAATGTCATCACATGAATGTCCACACTCCATGTTTAACTTATCACAATAACATCTGGCACATAATTTGCTCATAATATCTCCCCACCTGCCACAAAAAGTTCAATAACAGCACACAATTATCAATACTTCTATTCTTTATTTTTCACCCTCCCCTTCACCTGTCAGGGAGCAAGACAAATTTCTTTGGTTGCATGAATTGTGCATACATGACTGTACATATAACCTTATTTGGTGAGGAGGTCCATCTAAAATAGACTACTTTTCTCATTTCTCTCTGACTAGTAATAGTGGTCTGTACAGGGCAGAAAATAGGAGGGGAAAAGTAGGTAGGCAGGCTATGAGAAGAAAGAAAATGACAATTTCATCCATACATATGTACAAATAGACTGCTTTGGAAAAAGTACAAACTACATCTTCTCTTTTGATTAGGGTCAGAGTGAAGATCATTCCTGACCTCCCTTTGTCACTAAACTACCCGAGCTACCTGAGATTAACTGCCAGGGTAGGTTGAGCAGAATCTAACTGATCTTCCTCCAGCTTACTCAAGCATACAGATGAAAATATCTCTATGTGTTGATGTGAGTGACCATAAAGATGGCCTGGTTAGAAGGGGGAAATTACTGAACAGAAGAAACTGTGTGCTGAATGATAATGACAGAGAATGGCCTGCCAGCCTGAAACTGAAAGTCTGGGGACTAGGCCTGTGAACCAGAAACATCCTTGAAAATGAAAAGCTGGACTCTTTGAAGTGCAGCCAGGGTACCTAGAAACTGGACACATCCTGAGATATCACCGATAAGCACAAAACCAAGGGACTGTAATGGCAATTTATTGTCTGAGAAGGTGGAAAACTACCTGGGAAAATAAAATTGCTCTGAAATAACATTAAATGTCATAAGCTATTTGATGTTACAGGTGAATATAGAAATTAACAGTATCTATTTGTTTCTTGAAATAGGACACTCTACACTGTCATATTTCTATGTTATAGAGATAACTTTTATCTGGTAATGACCAGATATACCATCATGTATTTAAATCACAAGACTATATTTTCATTCTATCTTTATTTACTTCCAAATAGAGGACAATATTTGATTTGCCTCTATCTATTTGTCTGTGATTGGAGCCGTTGGAACCAACAAAGCTGATTCCAAGTGCTGTCCTGCGTGTGGCTATAGCTAGTTGTCTTAGAAATCATAAACTTAATAGATAATTCAACCACGTGCTAAGCACTGTGCTGTTATCTGGTAAATTAACTTAAACTCTAGATTATATTTGAGTATTTAATTGGATTAAAACTTGTTTTCAGCAATATGAACACACAATGCATTAATTTTAGGCATTTTTTATTTATTAACAAAATTACTAGACTATAAATAATATCAACATTCTTAATGTTGAGTGTTGTAGATGTTCATATTTTTCCTAATATCTTTGCAAAAGCTTACTGAAAGCTCCATTAGAGGCTAACTTGGTGTCATTCAATCAAGTCTTTTCAGCTACATATCTCACAGCTATCATACTGACAAAACATGCTCTTTGAGGAGATCTGATTCTGTGAAACACTGAATACCCTTAATTTAGCATCTGCCAGGTTCAGGTGGCTGTGTATGTAACAGAGAGCCTGCTTATCTACCAAACTTCTCAAACGTGTTCTGTTCTGAGGTGTTTTTATTTTCATTTTCTAAGAGGAGAGGAAGAATACTATGTTAAAATACTGATTTAATTAAGACAGAACCACCGTGTTTTCAGAAACCTGGAAATATGATGGAATCCTGTGATTTCACTTAATATGCTGCTGCATTCACTTGAAATCTATTAACCATTACCATCTAAAAGGCTGAAGCCT
Organism: Rynchops niger; assembly: GCA_013400035.1. Taxonomy (NCBI): domain Eukaryota; kingdom Metazoa; phylum Chordata; class Aves; order Charadriiformes; family Laridae; genus Rynchops; species Rynchops niger. The sequence goes on along the minus strand of VXBH01005634.1, from coordinate 54,966 downwards.
TTCATCAACTACTAATAAATGTATCTTTTTGACAAGTAGATAAACATGCAACATGAAGAATAAAAAGCAATTAAATTCAAGATTCACATGATTTAACAGGAAAAACACTACTTTATGGTTAATTTTTTACTGAAACTACATTAATTTTTAAAACTATTAAAAATAGTTTTAAAACTATTGAAAATTAGGAATTAACATTGGTTTTCATTTTGGTTCTCTAACAGACAGAGGGGAAAAAAGTGTCTTTTCTTTATTTCTGTTTATTTAGCGACTTTTCTGTGGCCACTGTACAGTCTGAAAAATAATGATCTTGTACATTGTCAAATCATTATGCAGTTCATCCCAGTGGAGGAAAACTAAACACATAAGCCAGGCACTATTAGAAACTTTTGGAAAAAGGGAAATAGATATGAAACAATGTTTCCAATGTTTTCATTTTCACCCAGCAAAAGAATGCATTACATTTTTAACATTGTGTGTCAAACTTTCAGGTAGCATGATCAAAGTATTAAGTTCTACACAGCCTTCCTGTCCATAATCAACCTCTTATATCCACAAAGGTGCAGATAAAGCATACATGGACTCTATTTGAATATATGCATTATGTCTCTGCTCTAGAAAAGACAGTGCTCTACCTACACACATTCCTCAAGCTTAGTGTCTTGGTAAGGAGGAGTTGTTTGAAAAGCTGCTTCTATTTACAGATTTTCTTCTCCTCACAGTATGTCTTTTTTACAATATTGTTGAACCTATATACAGTGATCTACCTATATTTTCACACATTCAAGCACCTGTTAAGAAATAGGTAAGGGAGGATTAATCCAAACATTTTTGTATAGGATCCTTGATGCTGGTGTTTTTTGGTTTTTTTTTTTTTTTTTTTTTTTTTTTTTTTTTTTTTTTTTGAGACACTCAATAAAGAGAGAAAGCAGCTGAATCCACAGGTAACTTAGGTCATTATTAAACAGGTTTCTAAACTCTTGTCATAACCACATCTTAAGGATGGATGATCTTGCAGCTGCCAACTGAAGATACTGATTCATTTACCCATTTTACTACTCTTATCTTTTTTCAATTAGTTTTTATTGTGCTCAGATCCCCACTTCTAAATAGTTTGTTTTATCTATTATCTGCAATGTTAATTTAAAATTCAGGTTCTTTCAGTATAGGCTGCTTCTTACCATGCTTTTAGTTCTGTACTTAAAAAAATGTGACTCTGATCTTAAACTTGAGAACTCTCATTGCCACCATAACACAAGTGGTAATAATAAAAGTAATGTATTCTACTACATTTTTAATAGAAATCATAGAAAAGAAATTATGCAGACAATTGATAATATTTTGTTTTCTTATGTCAGAATATACAATTAGACTTTCTTACCTTTTAATGTACAATCACAGAGTCACAAAATCATAGCATCACAGCATGGTAGGGGTTGGAAGGGACCTTCAGAGATCATCTAGTCCAACTCCCCTGTCAAAGCAGGTTCACCTAGAGCAGGTTGCACAGGTGCATCCAGGTGACTTTTGAGTATCTCCAGAGAAGGAGACACCATAACCTCTCTGGGCAGCCTGTTCCAGTGCTCTGTCACCCTCAAAGTAAATGAGTTTTCCTCATGTTGAGATGGAATTTCCTTTGTTCCAGAATAACATTCTGCTTTTAATAGGACCACCATGGAGTTTTTCAAATAAGATAACTTTTTATTATGTCATCCATGATCATTTTAAAATTCGGGATTGATACCTCCCTGTAGCCCTGTATCCTTATATTTCTGCTATAAGTGTTTGAGTACTCATACAGTGCACAGAAGTGACTTCAAGAAGAATGAAGGTATTTTAAGTTAGCAAGACTTTGAACATACAACTGTATAATGCCTCTCTTCAGCTTAATTAACAATAATTTTCCTTCCTTAACCCAAAGTCACAAGGAAATAGTGATTACTCAAAGCTGCTATGAAGTTTGGAAAGTTGATGTAATTCCCAAATTGTATTTTAGGGCAAAGTTACATGACAAATGCAGTTCATCACATTGTTCTGCAATTTATCATTAGGATATTATCACATAAATCTGGGACATATATCAATATAGTTCTAAGCAGATATTTTTTGTTTGAGTCCACTAATTCCATTTTATATACAACTTAAGTTGGCCCCTGCAACCCTTTATGAAACAGTGATCTTGATCACATCATGCTATGTCGTGTGAGATGGCTGCTGAACGTTTTTAGAGATGACAGAAATAGTCTACACCAACATAATACTTTTCTTTCTGTTATGCTTTCCAGTGCTGCAGAAATCTGTAATGCTGTAAGACATAATGTCATAATACACTAAAACACGAGGAAAGTGCCATATGCAAAGCTAACACATAATCCTTTTAAAGTCTTTAATTACAGTCAGTCCTACTGGGTATATATTTAGAAAAAAATGACAAAACTATAAAGGAATGAATAAAAAATCTATGGTTTTAAAACCACATTTAAAGAAACAAGCATAGAAACAAATCATACAGTGGTGTATGTTTGGAATAATAACATAAATGCAGCAACATGCTATGACAAAAATCACCAATATTAATTCTAAATAGATTTGATTTTTTTTTTTTTTTTTTCTACCAGAACTTTCAAGTCACTAAGGATGGGTTTCAGCACATGGCCTAGTGTATGCAAAACAAAAACAGTGACTAAGTGTTTGCAATCAAGTTCCATTTTTAAAAATGGCATAGATACAGCGGGCAGATTGTAAAATATGCTTGGGTGCGTAACAGTGCAGTTTTTATTAAGTTTTTTAAAACGTCTTGTTACCTAAATCCCATTGGTTTCATCTGGTAATAGAGACTTATAAATCATTGTGGTATCTTTCTATGGTATGATGATCTGTAGAAAGTCTAAACCCTAGGCACAGATGAAAAATACACCCACATAAGTGAATAGAAACAAATTTTAAATTACTACTTCCCTTTCTCTTTCATTCCTGCTACCTCTAAATTAAATTTCTAATTTCTTTTGCTAACCTAGATAAAGCAATTTGTCATTTAACACAGTAAATCACATCTGATTAGCAGAATCTAATGCAAGGAACAAGTTAACACAGCTACACTGAAGCAAAATTGCTTATGAATTTGGACACTAAATTTACATAATTTTAAAATTAAAATTAAATCTGAACATAAATGTTGAGTAATTAAATCAGTGAAATCAGTTAAAGCGTGTACTGTCTGACTTACATGCAGAATCACAACCACAACGCGAGTCACGGGATGATTTCTTTGCAAATCTTAATTCCCACATATTTTTCATCAGTTTGCATACTACACCCAACTTTTCAAAAGAAAATTTTCTGAGCTGCCTTTAGAAAAAAGAGAACAGCATATATAAATTTTGTATATAAGTACCTAAATCTGTTTATCCTTATACCCAATCTATAGTGTTTAATAGCTGTGTTTCATCGCACTTCAGCTTTTTCTTTTGGATTTTCCCTAAGCAGTATTAAGCAATTTTTTTATGACAGTACAATATATTTGCCTCTTATTACAAGATCTAACTGTTGCAACATAGATGGAAAAGAAATACTAAATCAGCAACGTGATCTGAAATAAGGAAATGATGACAGCAAAAATTTCACTCTAACAGTGACATTTCCCAGTAGTGTTCATGGAAAAATCATACAAGTGTGGGGAAGGGTTAACAGAGCATAGATCCTGCATATGGATTCTGGCTTTATCCAATTGAATTAGAATTCAATATTACCAATACCACATAATGTTCAAATCTCTTAACTTTGTTTATTCTTTCTTTAAACATTTTGAACCTTTGAACATATTTAGTGCCCAAATAAATTAGCATTATTAGCACTGAATTCTGTTTAATGATCTATATCTTTTTGTGCTTTCAGAAGTTAATACCCTTTTCTCTGCAATTGTAGAGGGTATCTCCACTCAGAAAATGAGAAATTTTGCTGTTGCCCTTGCTACAGCGGGGGAAAAAAAGAAAGGAGAATCTAAGAGAAACAGCTATGTACTAACCATGTTTTGGCTATGTATATTTTTCCCCTAATGCAGGAACGCTGACTTAATTTTAAGACCTTCAGTGTTCTAAACTTCAAAAATTCAGGCTGCATTATTTAGCTAAGTACAGAGTCAGTGAAGTATTTGATTGTAACATTCAAACTAGAATATAGAATCAATAACTTTGAAATCTAATCTCTTGTATCCAATATATCAACCTTTTTGTAATTATTGTTTCAGGAAGAACTGAACAGGACAGGTTTGTGAAAAACAAAATCCATTCAAATCTAGTAGATATTGGTTAAATAACATTTATCCAAAAGTGAAAAGCTATGAAACTAATATGGATGTGCATAGATAAACTATGCCAGCTTAAAATAAAATTCTGTATTTCTACACAATTTTACTTCCATAGAAAGTGATTCAGTTTAGGTTTATTCCCTGTATTTTTATGGGGTTTTTTTAAGCTATAGTTAAAATTTCAAAGTTAAAGTTTAAAACATTCAATGCTTTCAATTAAATGAATAAACTTAAAGCCTATTGAAGTACATATTGTCCTTGATTTTTTTTTTTTTTTTTCCTGAACATCTCAAGACTTTTATTCCCTAGAACTGATTCCTGTGTTTTTTTTCTTAAAGTACGCACAAATCATATNTTTTTTTTTTTTTTCAGTTGGGGATGATATCTATAAAATTGTTTCTAATTATCTACATAACCAGTTTGTTGAAACACATGATTTACATACAATTCCGTTTTCAAAATCCAGCTATCTTCCAATTCAGACACTAAATCTGTTCTAGGAACAGCTTTGAAATGGATAAACATGGAAATAGAAGATACTAAATTTCTTTGGGCATTTATGTGTACAAATCATATTATAAGAAAGTGGGCTAATAGTAAATCAAATTATTCTACAAATTACTGAAAACTGGTTGTTCAGCTGATGTCAAGACACAACAGCTTATAAGCATCATAACTTTCCAGAAGATAATAGCTTGTCTAACTGCTTGCCCATCAAATTAACAAGATACTAACCCAGTGGTCGGTATAATATTTATATCTAGACTAGTAAATGTCAAAATGAAAGAATGAGTGTTCTGTAACTGTAGAGAAACACAAAGGAAAATAATTATCTGCATTTAGCAGACGGAGATGGAGAAACTTTTCCAAAGAGATGGGAAATAACTTGCCTATGCCAATTGGTAGTCCAGTCTCCATAACAGGAGTTGAAAACTGCCTCAAATAAGTTGCTATCTGGTAAACAACACTATATGGAATTATTAAAGAAAAAAGGCCTATTCTGACAGGATTTTGTACTGCTTACACCCTGGAACAATGATTTTCCTCTTTAGCCTTCTTTCAGAAATAAACATGAGACTCAAATGCAAAGCTCAGATTCTGCTTTTACAGAGTTTAATAGTTTTTGATTGCTGATGCACATACTTCTCTCATTACAAATTAAACGAGGGAGACAGATTTCTACCTGAAGAAGCATGTCTGTCAAATGTGTGGTTAGCATGATGTTTTTCATAAAATTCTGCTATGGATGGCTAACATGCTGATTAATGGATTTTAAGGACTAGTTTGCAGTTTTGAAGGATAAATGCTCTTTCCAGTTTAGCAACCAAAAAATTGTAAAGATTTTTTTTCCTCCTGGAAATGTATGCACATTTATTTAGAGTTGGTATATTAATAAATGGCAACTGCTACAGAAAGTAGTCTAGCATTAAATTAAATACATTTCATGACCTGCTCACTCAAAATGCATTACCTTTTAATATATTATGCATGCAAATATAATGACACTATGTAACCGACAATCTTAAAGTCCCATGCAAAAATGAAAGCCTGCTTGCCTGATGAGTTAAAATAACCTTGAATTATTTATAAAAAATTACTGTTTGATAGTATTATATATCATATAATATTATACTATATAGAATTATGTATTTGCTTTAGCACTTGAAAGACTTTTCTTTAAAGAAAAAGAAAGAACAAAAGCTGCTTGAATATCCATCAGAAATTATCAACAAAGTATAATTAGGATATTTTAGTGCATGTTATTGGACCAATAACAGAAAACAAGTCTGGAAGGGAGTCTTTAGGATGCTCCTTGCCCTAGGACAGTAATAATTATGTAATCCATGCTTTTAAAATCTTTTTGTTCCAGGTCTTAAATTATGGAGTTTCTACAACCTGCACAATATATACTCACCATTGAAGCTATACTTATTGTCTAATCAAAATCTCACATATAATCTCACTACTTCTAGACACTATGGACAGGAAAAACGGTTTATTCTTTTTGGACCAGGCTGCCAGGTTTTTGGAGACTGGTATCAGTTCCTATCCAACTGGTATCCTATCCTATCCTATCCTTTTAGACATCATAACTCCAGGTGTTTCAATCTGTTCTAGTTGATAAAGCTTTCTGAAATTCTAAACTTCTTTCTTGTGTTTCTCTAGGCTTTACAAACCTCTCACCTTTTCCCAAGAGGTCAGTTTTCAGAGGTTATGTCAATACTTCATCTATCAAGACAGCTATTCCTTACTATGTATTTCTGGAACTGTTAATTCCTAAACGTAATTTTTTTTAAAAATGTATTTGCGCTAAAGTACAACTTTATACAGGTTATGTCCAACATTTGCTACAGTACTTTAATCCTGCATTCAACATTACTGAAAGCTCCCCAAGTGTGTTGAAGCACCCAAAAACTTTTTTTTTTTTCCTAATTGATGGTTAATTGTAGAAGATTGCTTTATCTATGGCAACTTCACAGTGAATAGCACTTGATATCTGTCTTGACAGTAAGCCACTAATAGCTATTATTTCGGTAAGGTTACCCAAACAATTTTTAATACTTGTTATGAAACTTTCACTTAGACCACTGTGCTTCCCAATTTAGCATATAAAACTATCCTTCAGGACAATGACAAAAGCCTTAGTACAGTGATGATACTGACATATACTTTTATTTTTACTTTCTCTGAAATTTCTGTTAGACTTCTCTTGAAGGAAATTAAGTTGGTTTAACATTATATGCCTAGAATAAATTCAAGCTGGCTGTTTTTCTTCTACTTGTTTTCCTCCAGGTGTGCAAATACAGTTTATTTTATTATCTGTCCCACTGTTTTTATGAAAACTGAAGTTATTCTGGCACATCTATAATTCTTCAGCAGCTCCTTCTAAAAGCCTGAAAATATATTAATCATTTTTCAGTCTTCTGGAACCTCATCTGTTGTCTAAATATTCTTAAAGATAAGTGTTAATGAATGTGTACATGTGTCAGATATTTGAAAGAGCTTATTTTTTTCAAGTAGTCTCCAAATGTTCCCTTCTCATTGCACCCCGAGGTATCTGATTCAGCTACCCCTGCAGTAGACTTCTACGATGACAAAGGAAGTAAACAATTCTCCTCTCTCATCATTGTGCTTTAACAGCTTTGTGCTTCCATTGAGAATTAATTAATATTATATTCTTACTTTTCATCTTACTACCAATGCATTTAGAGTTTATCTAACTGCTTTTAAATTAATATAAATTTAAGCCTGATTGATACCAAGTTCTGATTTACCAAATCCTACAAATGAAAAGCCTGAAAACTTTGAATAGCTGCATCAACAGAAAATATGTAAACCATTCTAATAACAAATCACTGCTTATTAAGAGAACATTTCAAGACTGAAGAGACAATGGCAGGTTGAGGG
>VXBH01005634.1:29168-47224 GCA_013400035.1 Rynchops niger | reverse complement strand
TTTTTTTAATTTCAAGGAACCCTGCATCAGGGACTGAAAATAAGCCTTCTGAAGCACCATAGTAGAATTGTTGGAAACAAGTACTTTCAGGAGTTTACTGCCTCAGAGCTGGAGAACACTTTCTCCTTGCCTACTGTTCCTAAACTGGAAATCACCCCTCCTCACCACTGAGAACACTTTAGTACCTTCCCTTATTTGGAACTAGGAACAAACAATTGCTTGGGAACACAGATTAGGAAGCCTCCATATGTAGTACGCTATCATTCTTACATAGGAGACCATACATAATTGTTAAGCACAACAAACGACATTTCATACTATTCCATAAAAGGAGAAACACCACAATGTGAAAATATTAGCCAATAAAACAAAACACACATACACTGTCAAAACCATACATTCTCCTGGAAGAGCAGTGGTAGCTGAAATTTCATGCCAGCTACACACTTTATTACAATAAACATAAAATAACTTTCTCCCGCTCCCTCCCCAAATATACAACTTAAAACCATAAGGAAATTAATTTTAATAATATTTGCTAATGTCATTTTCCTAGATATTTAGTCATTTTAATAATAGTGTAAATTAGAAATTTATTTCCATGTTGAGATAAGTATCCAGGGTCATAATACTTCTTGTATTAAATAATTGGGATCTTTTATTTAACAGTACCCAAACAACAAACAATTTACTGTTTTGCATCTTTTCTGAAACTACTATGTCATATTCAGTGACTACGTAAAAAACGAAGCAATAAGGTTTCAGCTTAAGGTTTGTGTTAAAAAACTATACTAATTTGTTTTTCTAGTATGATTACAAAGATAAAGTGATTTTTTTTTTCTATGTAAACCTCTTAAAACGTATTCCAAGATATATGTAAATTTCATTGTTTCCTGAGGTATTAACGTCTAACAATAATACAACTTCAAATAAAATTTAAACGATTTTTAAAGTATCTTAGAAAGTAGTTAAGCCGCATCCTGTTCTATGCATCTGTACATTTGGTGATGCATCAAGTCAACTTTATTGAACTAGAACACACTGATTATTTCAACTTAGAAAATAAAATTACTTGGTGCTTTCTGAGTTTCACAATAGTGTTTGTAAAGAGAGGGGCAAGACAAATGATCAGTTAGTGACCTGAGGCCTCAGCAATGTATCTTTAATGTGGTGGACAAAGCTAATAAACAACAAGCTGATACAAATTAATCATGATATATGTAGGTTTGAAGTTAAAATTCCAACATATACAGAAGCAAATAGAAACATGAATGGAAAAATCCTGAACATGTATTTTATTTATGTATTAATTGATACATCAAGCATTTGTTAATTGATACATCAAGCATTTGGGAGTAGCAAGGATTAACTAGTATTTCTAAACTCAGAACTGCTTGGAATCAACTCAGTCACCATTCAGAACTATCACTTACCACTGCCCTTGTATCTTTGTTAACATTCAATTTTTTCCCCCTTCCTCTGTAGAATATGAATATTTTTAGTATTTTGATATTACAGAGGAAAAAAACCCTATCAATCTACATTCATACTACTATAATAATGATTTAGGCTTTTAAGTCCTAAAATATGCACATAAGTGATTTTTAAAGGACTGTTCCTTCCACAGACACTTTAAAATTCATTTGGAAATGCTGGAATATTTTTTTTGGATGATACTTCAGTATATTAATGTGAAAAATAATATTTGGGTAGGAAAATGTCAAATATAATCCCATTAATATGATAAATCTTAGACATGGTCATATCTTTTAATTAAATCACATTGAAAAAGTTGATCTGAACTTAGTTAACTTTGAGGTACCACAGAAGTTCCCTTGATTAAGTAGAAGATCAAAGAAAGAATGAAACCGCACTAGCTGGTAAGTTACTTAAAAGCTGTTGATTAAAGAATGTTAGCTAATATTCAATTTAATTGTGTTAGAGGCAGCACCCCACTGATAACAAAGCTGGGAGATATAGTTAGAATGTCCTCTATAAGTTGCATCTACATTTGATTGATTTTATGCAGTTCTGGACACAGATTTGCACTACAGAGAGTTGGGGGGGAAAGCTAACCTTAATTTTAAATTTATGCATAAAAAGAAGCGTTTATTTAAAGAAGAAAAGGAAGGAGGAACAGGAAAAACAAATAAAAAATGAAAGGCTTTCAAATTATAAATGCTTCCCACGGGTAAGTTACTAGAAAGCAGAACTCCATTACCATTAACTTGGTTTTATCACCAAGGTTATCTGCTTGTTGACCATTTTCTTTGAAACAAAACCAAGATTCGCACTCAAGACTGAAATTCATTTAACAAGACAAAACACTTGCACCAGGAATTAATCATTAAGACTTTTGATAGTGAATTGATGTTCAAATGTAAGTACCATATTTTTCTGTTTTATTCAGATTTCACTTCAAAAGTATTTTAAGACTTCTGTAAGGGGAAACTTTTTTCTTTTTTTAGAACTACTGACAGAGATGTGAAAAAAAAAAAAAAAAATCGTTTTACAGTAGAATGGTAGATGTAATCCTGTTTTATTCTTTCATATCCTAGCGTGCACCATCTGAAAAGGCATTTGCATGATCACTCCAGGCCAATGGATACCAAGTTGATATTTAGAATTTCACACTGTAAAGAGGTGAGGGAACTTTAAAGTCTCTTTCATTCTGTTTTCCAGGTTGACCACAACTACATCTCTGTGTCACAGCCTGTCTGTACATTGCTGGCAATAAATGACTTGTGATAAGAGCAGGGACCTCACAACAGTCTGAAAAGTACATTCACCAGTCCTTCTCTTGAACTATTTCTCAATAACTTTCTAGACAGACAGGCAGACACTGTGTCTAGGCAGACACTGATGCAGCTGAGGCTGCTTCATTTAGTAATTGCTTAAGAGAGTTTCTCCACCCATCACTGCCTCACTGGTGTAGGTGAGGGGAAAGCGAGATGACCTCCTTTTTGAGTGTGATCAAAAAATGCTGGTGAATTGGAGACTCTTAGATCCTCCTGACTGTGAAAACACTAATTACTGGCATGTTGTACCCATTGTACTTATTGCTTTAGAACTAAAGTGTCTTGATTTAGGTGGCTGACGTATGGGGATATTTATATCCTTCATGGCTTTCAGGTGGGGCCAGTGGGAATGCAAAGAATATTACAGACCTTGGCACATATTTGCTTCAGATTCAGTTCTAACATAATACTGGATAGCTCTTCAGTCTGAGTACCTCAGCTGATAAATGCTATTCAGACTGAGTGATGCTATGATAGTATGTTTCCTGTATTTATTTCCAAAACTTTTGATTATCCTGCCATTTGACTGCACCATAGCAATCAGAAGTCTGTCCATGTCTGTTTGTTAGACTGCTGAGTACAAACCAATCTCATTGCAACGAATCCCTTCAAGGTCTGGAGACCAATTCATCCTTTCCAGACACTTGTTTAGGATCTATCCTGTGTCTGTATACATTTTCTGACTGGCTATGAACCATGCAAAAATAACTTAAAAAAAAAATCAAAGTTAATATCTATTACCAGCATGCATGCCTTATGCATATCAGCAGTACAAGGAAAGCTTCTGTTGCTTCACTTAATATCCAAGAAGATCTTCATACATAGCACATAAACTAAGATTTTTAATATAAGTTGAGGGTAGCAGACTCTATTCTTTTTTTTTTTTTCTTTTCTTTTTTTCTTTTTTTTTTAAGCAGTACCTTAATATAAAGAGTATATAAAAATGATGTATATAAAATATAAAATCTTTCTTGAAAGCTTGCTTTCTCCTGAACTCAATGCTAGCTTTCTTGTGAACTCAAGGGCACTAACTGTAATTGTTGCTGAAGGAGAAGAAATAGAGTGGGGGAGAAGTTTGATTTGTACTTTTAATTAATTCAGTTTCTGATAACTGATGAAAATTGAATGGCAGGCAATAAATTACAGGTTTATTAACTGAGAGTACTTCTTTTAATTTCATAAGGATTGATCCATTACCATGTTCATATTGCTGTAATTTTTTTCAATCTTTCAACATCACACTTCCTAGTTACTTCATTTTGTTTTATAAAATAATATCAACCCTCCTAAAACCTCTACTAGAGTGGAAATTTCCATCTTGAGAAACTACTGTGCATTTAATAACTACTATAAGAACTGTACTATGTAACATTGATTGACATTAGAATTGTTTACATTTTTTTTTCAACTGGTTTATTTCCCAGAATCTACTTGGCTTTTGCCTTTCCTATTTCTGTATTGACCACTAAAATATAATTGATCTTCTGCCTCAAAATTCCAACTGTTTCATGAGCTTTGTTATGATTCAACATAATCTATTTCTCACTGATGTTGGAAAACATAATAAGGTCACAGCAGGGAAGCTTTAGCTTCATTAAAGCACATTATTATAAAAAATAAAATGATCTAGGGTAAATTGGTTTTGTCCTTGTGGTACAGTTTGCATATATCCACATTAATCTGAGCATATAAAGCAGAAATAAATTTGCTAGTCCTCTTACATTACAAATGAATCTCCTTATCTTCCATTTCACCGTGGGAACCTCTAGTGGCAGATGGAGATGTCAATACTTCATGTTCCAGGTGATATCTACCTTTGTTGGGTAAAAAGATACTAAACCTCCATGCAAGAACCAAAAAATCCAATCAATAAAAATGCTTATTTCTGTCTCTAAATTGTTTTGAAGACTTTGCCTGTATCCAGCAAATGTACATGTCAAAATTATTTTTAAAAAAATGAGCAAGTAAGGAAATTAATCTAAATTTTTACCCTCTCACAATTTCATTTATCATGGAAACCCATAATAGAGGGACTGTGCATAAAGATTTAAGATAGAGAATCAGTGATTGTTCTATTAATCTACTTTAACTGATACTAAAATCTGACAGAACGAATTACAAGTTACAGGCAGGAAGGCTTATCAATTCATTACTACTTTCAAGGTTCTCCCTTCTCTTTTTGTCTTTGCCTTCATCTGCTGGCAAAGGATAGGCTTTTGCAGTTCAATTTTTCAGTTTATTTTTGACTGCTTTTAATTAAATTTGATAGCCTGCTTCTGCACCAGTGAAGTTATTGGAGTTGCAAAGCACTATGCTATTATAATGATGGCTCCCTTGATGTCTGTTCATTATTAACTGCTTTTCAAAAGTGCTTCTCTCAACTCTCATTTTATAAATATTTAAATAACTGTGAATTTCTATAACATAAATATCTGGGCACTAGTGATAGGAATTCTATTGTCTATTTAATAGGTTTTACATAGTAATATGATCTTTAAATAAAGTTATACATTATAATGTTAATTGGGAAAGTGTTTTCCCTAAATCATGTTACTTCTAAGTGTCAGCACAAATTGTAGTCATATTTCAAAGCAGCAGTAATCGATGAATTAGTCAGTAGTTTGTGAACTATTGCTTATGTGGCTATATTTTTCACACATCTTAATTATTCAGAGCAAAAGACAAATAGGTAAATAACATAAAACAGACCACTTTGGATCTTTGCACTACAAGTGATATTACTTGTATTAACCTCAATGCCTTCTGAAACAAATTTCCATTTTTAATATGAAGTTACCAGGAAAAAGAAGGTAGAGCAAAGGAAAGGAAAGAGTTTTTAAATTAGTAACACTATGACTAACATAAGAAAAGAGGCTGTTTACAGCTAAGTCTGGAGAAGAAATTAAGAGCCCTAAAATCTTTCAACAGGCAGGACTTATCTCTTAAAACCAAAGACTTCTATTTGCTGTTTAAGGGGTCAGCTACTTGCCCCATCTCCGATGGGTAGGGAGCCTTCAAGGAATATAATATTCCTCTAAACATTAAGGAACAGAATTTGCACATCCTTTCCCATGTAGACAAGTGCTTTGTTCTGGAACAAGTCATACTGACTTCAGTGAAAACTTCCTTAGAGGAGGGATGGTTTCTTTTTGAATAATACAGGCAAAATATGTCACAGCACTACTCAATAGTAAACAAATATTGCCTTTTGAATACAGAAAAAGAGGAAATTCAGAGGTAGTTTGCCATGTGGTTCTGGAAACTTAGAATTATTTCAGAATGTTCTGTTCTCGAAAAAAGTAATTTTAAATTGTAAACTGTAAACTTTGGTGAAAGGTATATCTTAACTAATTACTTTTGCATTGCAAAGGACTATAAATTTCAAAGCCTATACAAGCAAGTAGGACCTCTTTTTTCCTTTCATATGTGCTGCTCTCTGTTCATATTTATACTGTCTCCAGATTTAGGGATTACCTGCTGCTGCAAGTTCCTCGCCTAATTTTATTATTCACTTAAAAGAACATTTCATTTTCCATACATTTAATAAAACAGAATAGTAATTATACCTGAAATGTGGAACTTATTAGTTAGACCTATGATTTACATGATCAAAGTATATGTGTATACTCTTTTGCCTTTTGCAATCATTCTGATTAAGCCTTTCTATATAAACACACTTAAAAATAACTAAAAATTCTCAAAAAAAATAAATTTAAAGTGCACCTATTTCCTCTACAGATATTCAGAAATCAAATGGCCAAGGTTTTGTTAAGATTAATTTAGTCTGTTACTTGAAGTAAGTCTACACTGGATGTGTTCACATGACAACTGAAAATAAAAGGCATAGCAATTCTCCTGCATGACAGCTGAAAAAAGTAGCAATATACTTACCTACTGAAAGTTCAGCAAGGAAGCTGCTCTCCTGTGAATTCAACACAGCTAGGTATATCCATATTAGATTTAATAGTGACAGCTATGGCAAATGTGGCCTTAAAGACCTTTGTCCAGCTTAATAATCGACACACACCTCCAATGTACTTTACTTTCTACATATTCAGGACTCTGGAAGAAGTTTCAAATGAGTCAGTTGTCCCCTGCTCTTTCACCTTTTTCTGAATGTTGATATTCCCTGACATATTATGGAGGCAAAAGATGGTGACACTTTTAATTTACTCACGTTTCATATTTTCAATAATGTTAATATAGCCCTTTCAATTTCTCAGCAGGTGGTATCCCATCTGTCACACACAAATCCTCCAGAAATGTCATACTTTTGCAGGAAATCTGTCCATCATGATCCAGCTGTCCATTACCACAGGAAGAGTGCCAGTTTTCTGTCCTCACTGATTCTCCCACCTTCTACAAGGACTACTTCAAACACTTCAAAGAAAGTATAGATAACCTTGGGAAACTCCTGCATACTGGTTACAGCTGGCTAGGACTTCTTCTCTTCTAAGTTCAATCATGTTCTGAAGGAAGAACAATCTTTTCTAGCTGTTCTTTACTAAAAAGGCAACTTTACATTTAAAGTAACAGTTGCAGAGTTTCCAAAGAATCAGTAAATCTTCTTAATTACTTTATTAATTATTTCATGTGAACAGCTAACAGTGCACAACATTTCTGGTCAGACATGAGAGGGACATACTCTACTGCCTCTTTTTTATAGTTTGATTAGACCTACTTAGCACATAGAGTCTAAGCTGAACATTCATGCATGGTGGTTCCAGGCCATGTGTTGGTGGTTGCGGCCCTGAGGAGCACAAGATAGTAGCTGTAGTGAACAGAGAAAACTGTAGTTTCACTTTAAAAAGCTGTTTACAGACTGTTGAACCAAAATTGATGAGTGAAGATGCAATCTATGAATCTATTATGTAATCATCACCCTTCAGTCTTTTCTTTGCTGAACATGGTGAGTCCCCACACTTGGAATTTGTTGTAAATACCTGTGTATCTCTCTAAGACTTGTACTGTGGTCCATGGCAAACTGAAAGTTCAATTTTTGAGACCTTTCAGTGATGATGGAATGGGTCAACGCTGAGATGATGTGTCCTAAAAGGAGTAAGACTCACAGGGAAACCTGAAATCCATCAGGTCTGGATCAAGTTTCATACAGACTTCAGAAAGGACCTCCAAAGACAGACAAAAAGCCACAGAGGCATTAGCTGCCCTCTTGTAATATTGCTGATCTTTTCACAACCTCACTAAATGTGTTGAGAATAGAGAGGCATCAGGTGTTATATTTACTGCTTATATGCTTTGAAGCAGTGAATGTTTAAACATGTGATTTTTGCTGTAGTAAGCAATGATGTGTTTGTGTGCACGTAGACTGCTTGCCAACCTGACTGACACTATTTGAATGATAATGATGTATTAGAGAACAGTAAGTCAGATTCAAACTGCTTTAACAAAAGAAATACAGCATCAAACGACAATGGTTTGTGAGTTTTTAAAACTAATCTGAGATAAAATATAGGTAGAGTTAATCTTGTACAGTATTTGCTTGCAAGTTTGATTTGTCATGTTAAAAAATAATTCAGAAGTGGTTTCCTACGAATTACTACAAATATATTTCAGCAAAGGAAGCTAACTAAACTTTTATTCAGAAACAATATAATCAGCATGTATAGCTGTATGGATAATGTATTTATTTATACATGAAAATAAGAATCAATATGTGGAAGGAAGGAAAGAAGACACCTAGTAGCTTTAAAAGAGTGTCAATTTGAGATTTCATTAATAATTTATGACAAGAATGTTTCCTCTTATTTTGTGTTCCAAAAAATTTCAAGCCACTTTGGTACAAGTGACATGTTTTTATTCCGGCATATTTAGATGAAAACAACATAATTTTTGTGACTGCTGTTACATTCAGAATAAAAAAAAAATACCAAATGTTTCTGATTAAACATTTGCCTCTGAATTTGGATAAAAACCATTACAGAAAAAACAGAAGAGTATATACATATTATAAAACTTAGTTACAGCTAAAGAGTTCTTCAGAGATAAAGGAAAGCATCACTCCCTTCCACAGTAAATATGAATAAGTTAACAAAGTAAATTTTTTTAAAATGTTTTAAATGAGTTACTTTTGTTATTTGTATCAGTTCTGACATTTTCAGGCCTCACATGTAAGCAATTAATGGCAGAGATAATAGTCATTTAATGAATAGCTAACATTTTATGATAGAATTTTGTGACCAACTCCTCCTCTACATTATCTACAAACCAGATAGAGAACACTCGCAGCATAGAGACCATTTCTCTATCAATTTCAATACTAATCCTGTATCAGTCTCTAGTAATTAGGACAAACACAGATCAAGCACGGTCCATGGCAGTGCAGTAAATAAGAGTTTCATTGTCGCTAGTAGCAGATCACAGGTTTTGTGCTCATTTTACAAGCTTTCAGAACTGAAGTTTGTGAGTCTGTCTTTGTTTGAAACTGTCTTGACTTGCCTGAAGATGTATTTTAAGTTGTTTATATATGGCCTTTGTAGAAAGCCATTCATTGTGCTGTAATACAGCTGAGAACTGTAATACAATGATGATTTCTTTTTTTTTTTCATCTCTGTTTATTCTTCTAGTTTCAACAACAGATGTACCATGTGGTCAAGATGACATAATAAAATTACTGAATATTTTAATGTTATAGATATAAAGAATTGTGATTTTCCCCCCCATTGTGTTTTTCCACATATGCATCTCTTCATACATGTCCCTGTGCTTTCCGATATAGTGTTATGTAAGCTGTGAACCTCAGTATATAAAATTGGAACAGGTATTTAAGAAATGCTCAGCTTTGTATTTCATCATTAATGTTATTAACTTTTATTGTGATGCTTGACAAAATACATGGATTTCACAGCTCTCATTTCACCCACTAAATATACTGTTTTGTTAGGATGCAATCAGTTTGGTCAAACTCAGTTTACACTTGGTAAAACTGGATTGGCTTGATGGGATGGGATGGGATGGGATGGGATGGGATGGGATGGGATGGGATGGGATATTTCAGTTGGAAGGGAACTACAACGATCACCTAGTCCAACTGCCTGACCACTTCAGGGATGACCAAAAGTTAAAGCATGTTGTTAAGGGCATTGTCCAAATGCCTCTTAAACACTGACGGGCTTGGGCATCAACCAGCTCTCTAAGAAGCCTGTTCCAGTGTTTGACCACCCTCTTGGTAAAGAAATACTTCCTAATGTCCAATCTAAAACTCCTCTGATGCATCTCTGAACCATTCCGACTCATCCTGTCACTGGATCCCAGGGAGAAGAGATCAACACCTCCCTCTCCACTTCCCCTCAGGAAGCTGTAGAGAGCAATGAGGTCACCCTTCAGCCTCCTTTCCTCCAAACTAGGCAAGCCCAGAGTCCTCAGCCGCTCCCCACAGGACATGCCTTCCAGCCCTTTCACCAGCTTTGTTGCCCTCCTCTGGATGCATCGGAGGACCTTCACATCCTTCTTCAACTGTGGGTCCCAGAAATGTACACAAGGCGAATGCAGTTCTCAAGGTGAGGCCTCACCAACGCTGAATACAGCTGGATAAACACCTCTTTTGACCGGCTGGTGATGCTGTATTTGATGCACCCGGATGCAGTTTTCCCTCTTGGCTGCCAGGACACACTGCTGACTCCTATTGATCCTGCTGCTAACCAGCACCCTCAGGTTCCTTTCCACAGGGCTGCTCTCCAACCACTCCTCTCCCAGTTTAGACTTGTGCCTGGTGTTACTCCATCTGAGGGGCAGATTCTGGCATTTGGACTTGTTAAATTCCATCCCGTTAGTCATAGTGCAGTGCCCCGGTCTATCTAGATCCCTCTGCAAGGCTTCCTGTCCCTCCAGAGAGGCAAGAGCGCCTCCCAATTTGCTATCATCAGCAAACGTGCTTTCTTTCCTTCTACGTGATAATTATGTTTGGACTAATTGTAGTATTTCATTTAGACTGTCAATATTTTACTTATACTAACAATAAACTATTGCTTTTAAAAATAAAATGTGTTACTTTTTCACCCTTAGCAAGATTTTGACTGTATAATCTTTGTCACCTTAACACACAGGCATAAAGTCCCTATAGGCACACGTATTAGCAGTTGGATAATGGGGTATATTCCTGTAGATAAGAACTCTAAGAAGTTTTTATAGAGAACATGTACACAAAGATTTTTTCAGAGGCAAATCTCTTTGCAAAATGTGTCAGCCTTTGCTAGGAATTATAGTAACACCAAACCATGGCCTTGTCAAATTATCACTCTTTTCCAGTGACAGAAGCAGTAGATTATCTTGAGTAAAAGCTGTATATTAAAAAAAAAAAAAAACATGGACAAACCAATATATTTTTTCCAAGCTTCACCTAGGAAAAGACTGAACAGTTTTAGCTGAAACTTTAATATTTGACTCAAGGCAAATAACTTTGTGTGAAAACTGGCAGCTTGAATGCTTAAGTCTAGCAAGTAAAAAGTGGCTGAAATCAGGGTTTTATGAGATGAAAACCAGGTCACCCTTTCTATAGGTAAATCTATATTTAATTACATGTAGAAAATACATTCTAGGCCACAATTCTAGAAACAAAACATGATTATGTTAGTTTTAGCTGACATGATTTGCTTGTTCTATATCAGAGGTATCAGGACAAATTATATAGCTCTTGTCTATGTACTGCATATTATTTCGAATTAGGAGTGGTGTTCACACTATGCAACCTATTAAATTGAGTAGGCAATTACAAAATGAAGTGTTTCATTCTAGATGGAGGAGATTTTCATTCAAGGGGACTGACAAGTGTGCACGAAGTTCTGAGATCACCTTATCATGAACAGATAGAAAAACGAAACCAGACATCAGTCAGGGATACTACCTGATTTAAAAGAGATATAAAATTCCTCAATAATACTCTTGTGATGTGTCTCATATGAAATAGAGACACATGTTAAGCTTCTAATGATGGCAATCTGCACAATATGACAAAGAAACCATATTCCCATTTCAATAAATTATTTCTGATTTTTTTTTCCCATTTCAAACACAAAAGTTTGTATGTGAAATTAAAAGTCATGGCCCCGGACTTCCTGTTTTCTGTATTACAGACAGCCCTTCACAAAGGACAGCTTCATTTTCAAGACTGTAACCTAAGATTTGGGAAAGCATCTCCCTAGCTTTCCATATATTCCCTGTATATAATTTTCCATATAATTCCCTGTAATTAATTTTCCGCAGAAATTAATTGCTCTTTCTGTGCCTCAATTTCGCATTTGTGTAAAGAGGAGAGTAGTTCCCCTCTACAAAACTTATGAAAATAGAAGTTTTCAGGTCTTCTACATGTTTGGCAGCGATAATGTTATTCTACAAAAGATTATTATATTCACATACCACTCCTGTTTGGTCTGGTCTTAGATTGCCTCATTTATTTAGTAGTTTGTCTGTCACACTTACAGTATAGTTGCTATTAACTATCAGCAAATTCTGCACACACTACTATTCAGAAGATTCTTTAAAAGTTATGTAAAATGCTGTCAAACCCCAATGTTAATATACTAACAGGCCTTAGTTTAAATGCTACTGACAGGATTTTCATCATGCTTAACACGAATCAGTTTGCTGTTTTGTCTATATACAACTTTAAAACTTATTACTGATGATGAAACAGGAGGTACAACTTCTTATCCTGCAGAGAATATTGTGTAAATAACAGCTTCAAAACTGGTAACAGGAGCTGTTGACCATACTCACTACCTGTCTATTCAAAAGGCTAAAAAATAGAGAGACAGAAGGGTTAAGCTCCTTTCTTGCCCTTGTTTATAACTTAAACCAATCCAGAGACAAGTCATCAGTGCATACACAGTTTCTCTTTTCCTGTGTCTAAGGGAACTGTCATTTCGGTATGTCTCTAAAGCCTGTTATCTTCACACACATAAATGGAACAGTTATAAGAGATTATAAGATTAAGAGACAAATCATAACCAGTTCTACCTTGTTGAATTTTGCCATCACACAGAACTTCAGGAAAGCTGCAAAAATATTAACCTTGACCTTCAATATGTATTAAAATCAGGGATAATCAGTTGATAATCAAAAAAGTGCTCTCTGGGGAAAGCATAGAAGACCTAATCCAATTGGTCTACTAAAAACTTGTGAAAATCTGATCCTGACATTATCCAGACACAAAGCTTTAACCGCTCTTAAAGATGAAAGCTGAAGCCTTGGAGCAGGGGTCAAGACCAACAGCTTCCATTTCTGGTTTAACACCAGATTCCTGGAGTCAAATACTCACTTTACTGTGCCTTGGTTCCCAAACATAAAATGAATATTATAGTGTTTCCTTTTCTTGCCTTTTATTTACTGGGACAAAGATGGCCTAGAAAGAGACCAGCACAAAAGCATTCTGGTGGCAAGGTATTTTAAACTGCTGTAACATGAGCACTGATAGTTCTTGGTTTTATATCCTTCATTTCACTGGGATTTATTTGTTGTCAGCGAGATTGCAAGTGTTAAGCTAAATTCATTAATACACAGAAATTTGATTTTTAATCAAAAATAGTCTTCTGCTTTAACTTTTGCACCTTAGTCACTGGAAATACTTGTGAAAAATATATCACTTAACATGCTCATGGTTCATCTGAATTTTTGAATTACAGAGGATAAAAAAGGTTTCAAAGTTTTGAAAAATTTAGTGAGCCCGCTCTATTTGTTCTGTAGAAGTTTTTCACCACATGCCAGGGAAGTATTTGGGAACTATTTGAAAGGTATGTACTGAACATATACGAACATAAAGATGAATCTGTGGTGCACTTAGGTGCAGTGTGTAACAATATGCAGCATGTCTGCATTCTAGTGTAAATTTCCGATCATTTAACTTACTTTTCATACTTTTCCTCAAGAAGGTTATCCTGATATCCAGAATAAAAAGAGGTCTGTATGTTACAGTAACTAGGTGTTTCTAAATAAATTAACTCTCTTCCTCTTTCAACAGGTAAATTCCATGACTGTAATCTAGGCCAAATTTCTGAAAAGCACAAGGAACAGAGACTAGTTGACAGATTCTCATGGACATGCAGTCTTGAATAAAGGTCAAGCCTCTAAATATATGCTCTTTTGGAGTTTTATTTAGTATTTTCAGTCACAAAACTAGAGAATGATTTAATCTATGGATAAGACCTTCGGATGCCATCGAGTCCAACCTCTCTGTGCAAAGTACATCCAATTAAAGCATACTGTGCTGGAAGATCAGGTTTTGAGTATTTTCAAGAATGGAGATTCCACACTCTCTCTAGGCAGCCTGCCTACCATCACAGTAATCTTTTTTCATTATTTCTAGTAAAAATTTTCTGTGTTCCAGTTTGTGTTTGTTGTCTCTTGTCCTTCCTCTGTGCATCTCTGGGAAGACTCTGGCTCTGCCTCCTTGCATCCTATGATTAAGTAGCTGTACATATCAGTAAATTTTTTCCTCCCCTACAAAATTGTCCCTTCCCCAGGTTCAACAAGCTCAGCCCCTACAGACTGTCCTTGGATGCTCTGTACTCCATCCCAGACCACATCGGTCAGAATTATCTCCATTACATGGATGCCTGTCTCCTACTGGGGTGCCCAAAGCTGTGCACAGCATGCCAGATACTACCTCACAGGTACTGAAGAGCAGTGCAGGATCACTTCCCTAGGCCTGTTGGCTGTACCCTTGCTCATGCAGTCCACGGTGTGGGAGTGCTATGCCTGGATGTACTGCTGCCTTGGAACCAGCCTAATGTACCCCAGAGCTCCCAGGACCATTACTGCAGACCCAGCTGGTCGGTCTCAGTTTCTACTGTTATCTCCCAGATTCAGGACTTTGTGTTCACCTTCATGGGGTTCCTATCAGATAATTTCTCTGAGCAGCAGCCCTGACCTCAAGGAGATTGACTGCTTGAAGAACATTTTGTGTCATTCTGCAAGCGTAATGAAAGGGAAATCTCTACCATCATTCAGGCCATTAATGAAGGACATTAAAAAGTATTGGTCCTGGTATTTCTCCCTGAGAGGAAACTGCTGCTTTCTAGTCAGTAGCTGGACTTTGTATTTTATTATTTACAACACAGTAAGCCCAGCAGGCCAGGCCATATTCAACCCACATTGCTGACTGTTTATCTGGTTCATATATCACCAATAAGTTACTGGCAATAAAGCTACTATGAGAGCTGTATCAAAGGACTTTCTGAAGTCAGGATGATCAAGTATACACATCTTTGCCTGTCTATGGTCTTCTCATCAAGGTTATCACATTGCATAGGCATGATTTGCATGGACCTGGATTTTCCTGAACTTGTTAAATATTGTGTCTATGATCTAGAGCAACTCTGTGCTTCATTTTACATAGCAGCTGTTAAAAAGACAAGATGCTACTTACATGTCTTACATGATTATTTTGATATTTCTAAATTACTTCACTTGGAAATAAGTGAAATAAAACTACTATCAGTGACTATGACTTCAAAGGGATGTACATACCATTCGCATTCAACATCAAAATATTGAGGTTTTTTTCCATCACTATGTTTGTTAACTCCGATAATTTCATACCATCTTTTCCCACTTCAGAAATATTGGTCATCTGGTATGCCACATAAATACACTTCTTGCATGAGAAGTAATTTCTCAATTTTTAAAGTGCCAAGCAAGTATCAATCAACTAAACATTTTGAACATGTCCACTGCCTATGACTCTCTCCTTTTAACATGAAATTTGTTGACAAAAGATTCTTCCTTCTTCAAACACTACTGGGATATTTCTTTAGCTTAACATGTTGCATAAAACGCAGCAGACTGATCAGCACTGTTAAGCAGAAGCTTGAAATTGCTTGTATGCTGCTAGCTTAGGTAGGTTCTCTGATCTTGATATGAGTTTGTGAGATGCAGAATTTTAGCATGATGTTGTAAACAGAATGAATGAAACATCCAATAAAATTTAGTGTGTTGATACAGAAGCGCTGGTGTTAATTTCACCTTGCATTTGATTGAAGAAATAGGCAACCGCTAATATATCCCTGCATTGCTTCTGCCTGATATGCAAATATCTCTGCTTGAGAATTAGAACAACTCTTGATTTCTTTGTCCGACCTTATAATATTGAAGTATCGGGTAAAGAATTATAAAAAGTATCCTGTTTTCAATAGACAATTAGACCATGAGTATAAAACAAATAGATAAAATAAATATAATATATTCTTCTACAAACTTTTGTCAGTAGCAAAGTTTTCCAGGTTTAGTAATTTAGAGTTGCCTTCTAAAAATCTAAAGATCGCTTATTTGTGTCAGAAAACAGAATAAAATTAATTGCCTTGAATAGTTCATTTTTAACATATAAAAACCCCGTTCTATTCACAAGCAACTGCAAAACGTTAACAAAACCCAATAATTTGTCAACTGGAAAATCTGTGTATATTGAGCAAGGCTGCCAGTCTCCAGGATACCTACACAATAGCCACCATCATCCTCTTTAGACTCAGCGGACTAAAAAGGTAATTATTTTCTAGCCTGAGTTCTCTTGCCTGACATTTCCCCTCTCTACACAGGTATCCCAGTCATAATGGGCTGTTGGAGAAGATATTAAAAAAGAAATCTGGGAAATTATTGCTAACTCTTAGGAGCTACACTAGACTTCATGTAGAAATCAAGGCAGCTCTACTGCATACTGTGTATAAACAAAATATTTTGGTATAGGATGGCTTTTACTGTGTTTTAGGATGCTACTTCCTGTCAGTTTATCCCAAGAAGCATGATGACTTTTATCCATTTTTCATCTCTTCTGACTGCTACAGGTTGCTTATCTCAAAGGGCCTGCATTAAACATAAACTTTAGTGGCAAATGGAGCTTTTAACAGAGGTCTTGCCACAAAAGGAGCACCACTGTTAGAAAATAACTCAAAGACCTTCTCCCTTTCTAGTTTCTCCTAGGATGACATAGAAAGTCATATCAGAATTAAGATTTGGTAAGGCTGAAAGTATGTTCTCTTTATTGTAACAAACTTTACAGTTACTCATGTTTTATCTAAAAAACCATAGTCTGTCTAAAGCAGATGGGATCTTGCTTACAAGTTGTTTCTTCTCACCAGCAATCAGATAAAAACAAAGAACTCCCCTTCACAAAGTCTCAGGTTTGGGGTTTGTTTTTTTTTTTAGTTTAAAGTGTTGCTGGGCTTCAACTTTACCAGCAACTACTAATAAACCCCTTTTAGGCTGCAGACTTTTTTGCTTTCAAAAAGTAATAAAGATTTGGAGAAAATAAGATGCCTATAATTAACCGAGGGTTTCCTAAATGCAGATATCAATCACCAAATCACTGGAGGAATGCTCTCACTCTTATAGAAAATTTTAAGTCACACATCAAACACTCATAGAGAGTAAAATTCCTAGTTGAAAGTTTTAAAAGACAAATCACTACTCATATAAACATTATTCTCAGCTTGAATCAAGAATATGGTACATTAAGTTGCTTTACCCCCGATGCTTAATCTAAAAAGAATGGTGAAAGAAGATTTACACATTTTCTTCAATACATTTGAGAACCCGTGAAGAGTCCTATTTTTTTTTTTTTTTTTATTTATTTTATGTAGTAAATATTATATATGAGTCATAGCCTANCTTGGTTTGGCAAGCAGTGGAAAAAGAAGACAAAGCATCCATTCAACTTATCAGCATTTCTAATAATCAGTAAAGCAATTTGTGATCCTAGGTTAACACAGCCACCATGAGGAATTTGGCTCCTCTATTAGACTGTTTCTATGCAAATAGCTCTAACAATAAACACTTTGACCAATTTCCAAACTGTCAAGTAATGTAAACTGAGTTAATTTTGCAGTGACACTAGCGTATTTTCAGATATTTTTTTTTTTTTTTTACAATATCATATGTTGCCTATGTCTCTGATATATTAACATCTCTTATTGATACTCCACCCTCACTGCCTCTCTTTCTTTCTTTCTTCTTCTCTTTCCCCATCTCTTTCATTTCTCCTTTTCCCAGGCTAGTATACTCCAGGTTTCTTAGCAGTTGTTCAAAGAGGAAAATAGACTTTCACTGAAAAATTACACTGTGTTGTAATGTGAGTAAAAAGTAGATCTGACAAACTGAAAAACATAATACCTTTATCTTCTCCATGAGCTCCTACTAGCTATAGAAAACAAGAATTTTTTTACATTTACCAGGAAAGAATATCAGGAAAAATAAAATATTCTAAGTTTGAGATACCGGAGTTCGTGAAAAAAGAAAAAAAAAAAAAAAAAGAGA
>VXBH01005634.1:17253-29149 GCA_013400035.1 Rynchops niger | reverse complement strand
AAAAAAACCCAACCTAAAAATACAAGGATGAGAAGTGTGTTTTAGTACAGCCAGTGCCTTCCACCTATTTCCAGTAAGAAGTTCTCTGCAGATTTTTCTTATGTGTGTGTAATTCCTATACTTTGTGGCTTTAGCCACAGCTATGGTGCCTGCTGTCACCATAGCTCCTAGCAAATGAGGGATAACTTTGCGGGACTTCCTAAGATACCACCTTTGGAGAATCAAGGCTTTGACTGTCCTGCATCCACAATTGTGTCCCATGTTTTCTTCCATGAGAAATGCAATAGGAAAGAACATCCATTTAATTAACACCCAAACCAATTTTTTTTACCAGTTTGTCTTCAATAGCAAATAGATTACTATCTATATTTTCTTGATCATTGAATATATGCATATATCTTCATGGTTTATATTTATGTTTTATAAGAATTTATCATTACTTTGAGTGCTTTCAATTGTCTAGAAAGGAAGGAGAATCAGAATGTGATATAATTAAGTTTGCAAAATAACATTATGAAGAAATGAAGTTACATACAGATTTAAAGATATCTTTAAATGAGAAATTGAATTACACAACCTGAGAAACCAAAGTGCTCTACAGTGTCTTAGAAATTGCATTTTTAATTTATGTTTGTTGTTAGAAATCAGCAGGCTTTGTAAATTTAGTCTGAAATGAACCTCCAAATGTGTAAGACTTCACTTACTTGGAGTTGAGGCTGATTAGCTCTTCCACAGCTGGTGCCAACATTCTGTCAGTCAAATTCTTAACTAGGCTGTAAAGGGCCAGGAAAGCAGTTGCTTTTTACTCCCACCTGGAACAAAATATTGTGTCAGTTACTTTTTTTTCATGGTCTTCCAAGTGCAGTAAGACATTCATTACGTTATCTTTGCCTGTCACATTAAGGGTTCATCAGAACACTCACACAAAGGATGGAAGCATAAACTATTACGGTCTCTGAATTTGTCCTTGAATGTGTGATACAACATGTGCATAAATAAATGTTCTAAATAATATTTTATTTTTCTATAAAAATTTCGTATGAAATTTACTGTTGTGCATTCATAACTTTAAATTTGTCAAATTTAAATAAAATACATATTCATACAAGGTACACATTTCTAAAAGCTGATATTGAACAAAGTAAAATCAGGACATATAGCAGTAGAAAATTGAAGTGTTTCAGAGTGAGGCAATATAATATAGTTATCCAAATAAGATTCACATTTATTTTGATCTTAGAGTACTATTTTTTCTAAATTTCTTCACCTTATTTTGGGCTATAGTCCTAAAAATTAGGACAAACTATTTTAAAAACAAAAGGTTAATGAAAAAAATCTCTCAACTTTAAATTGTTCTCTATCGCCGTTGAAAGCTAATGAAGATACAGAAAAGTCCCAACTGACTACAAAAGTGATAAATATTATATCCATCTACAAAAAGAGGCGAAAAGGAAGATACATAAAACCATAGTCCAATCAGTTTCACTTTAGTTCCTGGGGAAAATTACAGGTTTTCATGAAAGCAATAAGCTGCAAGCACAAATACAGGCTGGGTGGAGAATGGATTGAAAGCAGCACTGAGGAGAAGGACTTGGGGTTGTTGGTGGATGAGAAGCTCAACATGAGCCAGCAATTCACACGTGCAGCCCAGAATCCTGGATTGCATCAAGAGAAGCATGGCCAGCAGGTCACGGGAAGTGATTTCTCCCCCTCTACCTGTTCCCATGAGACCACACCTGGAGTACTATGTCCAGCTTTGGAGTCTTCAAAACAAGAAGGACAAGGACCTGTTGGAGAGGGTCCAGCGGAGGTCCTCAAAGATGATCAGAGGGCTGGAGCACCTCTCCTATGAAGATAAACTGAGAGAGCTGGGGTTGTTCAGTGTGGAGAAGAGGAGGCTCCAGGGAGACTTTACAGTGGTCTTCCGTTATCTGAAGGGGGGCCTACAAGAAACCTGGAGACGGACTTTTTACAATGGCATGTAGTGATAGAATGAGGGGTAATGGCTTTAAACTGGCAGAGGGTAGATTTAGATTAGATACCAGAAAGAAATTTTACACTATGGGCATGGTGAGGCATAGGAACAGGTTACCTCAGGAAGCTGTGGATGCCCCATCCCTTGAGGTGTTCAAGGCCAGGCTAGATGGGGCTGTGGGAGGTGTCCCTGCCCATAGCAGGGGGTTGGAACTAGATGATCATTAAGGTCCTTTTCAATCTAAACCATTCTATGACTTTATGATTCTACGATTCTATGATTCTATTTACAGGGAAAAGAAGGGCAAGTAGTGTCAATGTGCAAGTGCATAGCAGCAGGCAGGTGTGCAGTAGCATAGTGACCACACAGCAAAAAGCAGTGTCCTCTGCTTTTCCTAAGCTTATAGCACCTGGTAATACCAATGTAGCCATACAGCCAGAGCTCCTGTCCAAGCATATGACCACCCAGGTTGCTGGCTGTGGGATGTGCGAAGGAATATTCCTGGAGGCAGAGAGTGATTCCAAGGAAGCCTGTGGAAGGTGTGGCCAGAGGGATGAACTGTTGTGCTTTGTGGCTGAGCTGCAGAAGGAGGTGGGCAGACCAAGGAATATTTGAGAGTCTGAGAAGGAGATTAATAATGGAGCCACACTTTGCCATCTCTGATGCATGTAAGCCAACATAGCATTGCCACTATAGAGGCAGGTCCAGGATCTTTTTTGTGCCAGGATAAAGGCAGTGTTAAAAGGGATAAGGAGGGGTGGAAGAATGTTACAGCATGGACCTGTGAGACAAATCCTTCCTTATCCTCTAAGATACCCTTACGGAATAGGTACGAGGCCCTGGGTACAGTGAATGAAGCACTTAATGAGGTAAAGAAGGATTCTATGCAAGCATTCTTGCCAAGGTCAGAGACACCAACACCTCACAACAAAACCTGCATTAAGTGCCTATAGGAAACAATGGTGAGTTATGGTCATTGGTGATTTCCTCCTGCATGGAATGGAAGCACCCATTTGCAGACGGAACCCTCTTTTCAGGAAAGGTTACTGCCTCCCTGAGGCCCGAATTAGATACGTCACCACAAGACTGAAAAGCTTAGTACAACCTTCAGGTTACTATCCATTCCAGCTCTTTCTTATGGGTACTAATGAAGTCGCAACAAAAGGTCTGAGATCTATCAAAAGAGATTTCAGAGCCTTTGAAAGAATGTTAAAAAATTCAGGAGCACAGACAGTGTTTTCCTTCATCTTCCCAGTAATAAGGGGAGACTTTTGAAGAAATAGGCAAGCCCAGGATATCAATACCTGGCTCTAGGACTGATGCCTTTGCCGAAATCTGGGGGTTTTAAACCATGGAAGAGTTTTGAGACACAAGGTATGCTGAGAGGCCTGACAGGATCAACCTGTCCTAGTGGGGAAAACACATCTTTGGGCATAAGCTGGCAGGACTGACCAAGAGACTTTTAAACTAGAATCAGTGGAGGAAGGGGTTACCAACAGGATTGTGGTAGGTAAGCCAAGGGTTGTTCATGGCATTGCCTGAGGGTGACAATGCTAGTGAGAACATTTACACTGCTTCTAGGAGCACAGAGTGCTCCAGAGTGTATCTAAAATGCTTGTACACCAATGCATGCAGTATAAGAAACAAACAAGATTAACTGAAAACATTGGTTAGTACCCAGAACTATGATAACATTGGTATTACTGAGACTTAGTGGAATGAGTCCCCTCACTGGAGTGCTGGGATGGAGGGTTATAGGCTGTTAAGGAGGGATAGGCAGGGCAGGCGAAGTGTAAGGGAGAGATTTGATTGTACAGCCTTTACAGCTAGAGAGGATGTGGTTGAGAGCCTTTGGGTAAGGATTAGCGGGATGGAAAACAAAGGAGATGTTGTAGTTGTGTCTACTACCAATTGCCCAGCCAGCATGTAAGCACTGATTAATTATTCTATGGGCAATTAGGGGAATTTCGGGATCAGTAGCCATTGTCCTTATGGGAAATTTCAACTTCCAAGACATCAACTGGGAATACCATACTGCCGTGATGAGCATATCTTGGAAATTCTTGAACTTTGCAGAAGATAACTTTTTGCCACAAGTACCCAGTGAGCCAACTAGGAAAGATGCCTTCCTAGGCTCCTTGTTTGTAAAATGAGATGGTCTTGTGGGACATGTGATGGTAGGTGGCTGTCTTGGCCACAGTGATCATGAAATATTAATCAGTTCAGTGTAAAGAGAAAAAAAGAAAGCAGAGTTGCTACCCTGAATGTCAGGAGAGCAAACTTTAAGATATTCAGGTAGTTATTTATCAGAGTACCCTGAGAATCTGCTTTTGAGGGCTTAGGAGTCCCCAAGTGCTAGTCAGTCTTGAAGAGCCACCTTTTAGAAGCACAGGAGCAGGCAATTCCACTGCATTGTAAGTCAAGCAAGCTGGGTAAAAGACCAGCTTGGCTGAACAGGGAACTCCTCATGGAGCTCAAGAGGAAAAAGAAAGTGTATAATCTCTGGGAGCAAGTCCAGGCTTTGCAGAAAGATTACAGAGCTGAGTTTCAGATACGCAGGAAGAAGACATAGAAGGCCAAAAGATCAATTAGAGTTGCAACTGGCCAATGTTGTGTCAGATAACAAGAAGGGCTTTTTAAGTGTGCTAATAGCAAAAGGAGATCTAAAGAAAACATTGGACTGATAGTTGTTGAAGATGTTCACCTGACTAATAAGGATGAAGAAAAAGCGGAGGCATTCAATGTTTTTTGCCTCAGTCTTTAATAATACTGACAGACCTTGTCCTGCCCAGTCCCCTGAGTCACAGGACCATGAGTCTGGGAACAGTGACTTTCCATAACCAGATGAATGTTCACAAGTCTGTGGGGTCTGATGGGATTCATGCCAGAGTACTGAAGGAGCTAGCAGCTGTTATGGCAGGACCACTCTCAGTTGTCTACCAAAGGCCATGTTTAACAGGCTGCATTGTGATCCTGACAGCCTAGCCATTCTGAATTCTTTCCCTTTTCCATGTCTGGGAACAAATAGAAGAGGAAGGCGTCCTGAACTGTCAAATCCTTATACCACCTCACTTCTGACTCACTTTATATACTTTCTGTGCAGAAGCAAGGACAAGATGGTTTGAACACAGAAACTAAATTAATAATTAATTACTAATAATTATTAATTATACCACTTGATCATCTACCACAGATCTTGTGAGTCTAGGGAGGTCTATGCTGGCTGGAAGCTAGACAATGTTATTCTAGTTTACAAGAAGGGCGTGACCCAGGGAAGTACAGACCTGTTAGTCTAACCTCAGTTCCTGGAAAAATTATGGAGAAGATTGTGCTGGGTACTACCAAAAGGCATTTGAAGAATAATGCAATCATCAGGTATAGTGAACATGGGTTCCCAAAGAGAAATTCCTGTTTAACTAATTTGGTATCCTGCTATAAGGTCACTGACCTAGTGGATAAAGGAACGGTGGTAGGTGTAGTTTTCTGGATTTTAGTAAGGTTTTTCATAGCATCCCTCACAGCATCCTTCTGGACAAGTTGTCCAACAGTGGGATGAGCAGGTTCACAGTGTGCTGGGTGAGGAACTGCTGAACAGCAGGGCTCAAAGAGGGGTAGTGAATATAGCCTGGTAGTGAAACCAGGATAAATCTGGCTGGTGACCGGTTACCAGTGGTGTTCCTCAGGGTTAAATTCTAGTGACAGTTCTGTTCAACATGTTCATTAAAGATCTTGATGCAGGAGTCAATGCACCATTATCAAGTTGGCTGATGATAACAAATTGGGAGGGACAGGAAGCCTTGCAGAGGGATCTAGATAGA
This sequence comes from Rynchops niger, assembly GCA_013400035.1. Lineage (NCBI taxonomy): Eukaryota > Metazoa > Chordata > Aves > Charadriiformes > Laridae > Rynchops > Rynchops niger. The sequence goes on along the minus strand of VXBH01005634.1, from coordinate 23,356 downwards.
CCGGGGCACTGCACTATGACTAACGGGATGGAATTTAACAAGTCCAAATGCCAGAATCTGCCCCTCAGATGGAGTAACACCAGGCACAAGTCTAAACTGGGAGAGGAGTGGTCGGAGAGCAGCCCTGTGGAAAGGAACCTGAGGGTGCTGGTTAGCAGCAGGATCAATAGGAGTCAGCAGTGTGTCCTGGCAGCCAAGAGGGAAAACTGCATCCGGGTGCATCAAATACAGCATCACCAGCCGGTCAAAAGAGGTGTTTATCCAGCTGTATTCAGCGTTGGTGAGGCCTCACCTTGAGAACTGCATTCGCCTTGTGTACATTTCTGGGACCCACAGTTGAAGAAGGATGTGAAGGTCCTCCGATGCATCCAGAGGAGGGCAACAAAGCTGGTGAAAGGGCTGGAAGGCATGTCCTGTGGGGAGCGGCTGAGGACTCTGGGCTTGCCTAGTTTGGAGGAAAGGAGGCTGAAGGGTGACCTCATTGCTCTCTACAGCTTCCTGAGGGGAAGTGGAGAGGGAGGTGTTGATCTCTTCTCCCTGGGATCCAGTGACAGGATGAGTCGGAATGGTTCAGAGATGCATCAGAGGAGTTTTAGATTGGACATTAGGAAGTATTTCTTTACCAAGAGGGTGGTCAAACACTGGAACAGGCTTCTTAGAGAGCTGGTTGATGCCCAAGCCCGTCAGTGTTTAAGAGGCATTTGGACAATGCCCTTAACAACATGCTTTAACTTTTGGTCATCCCTGAAGTGGTCAGGCAGTTGGACTAGGTGATCGTTGTAGTTCCCTTCCAACTGAAATATCCCATCCCATCCCATCCCATCCCATCCCATCCCATCCCATCCCATCCCATCAAGCCAATCCAGTTTTACCAAGTGTAAACTGAGTTTGACCAAACTGATTGCATCCTAACAAAACAGTATATTTAGTGGGTGAAATGAGAGCTGTGAAATCCATGTATTTTGTCAAGCATCACAATAAAAGTTAATAACATTAATGATGAAATACAAAGCTGAGCATTTCTTAAATACCTGTTCCAATTTTATATACTGAGGTTCACAGCTTACATAACACTATATCGGAAAGCACAGGGACATGTATGAAGAGATGCATATGTGGAAAAACACAATGGGGGGGAAAATCACAATTCTTTATATCTATAACATTAAAATATTCAGTAATTTTATTATGTCATCTTGACCACATGGTACATCTGTTGTTGAAACTAGAAGAATAAACAGAGATGAAAAAAAAAAAGAAATCATCATTGTATTACAGTTCTCAGCTGTATTACAGCACAATGAATGGCTTTCTACAAAGGCCATATATAAACAACTTAAAATACATCTTCAGGCAAGTCAAGACAGTTTCAAACAAAGACAGACTCACAAACTTCAGTTCTGAAAGCTTGTAAAATGAGCACAAAACCTGTGATCTGCTACTAGCGACAATGAAACTCTTATTTACTGCACTGCCATGGACCGTGCTTGATCTGTGTTTGTCCTAATTACTAGAGACTGATACAGGATTAGTATTGAAATTGATAGAGAAATGGTCTCTATGCTGCGAGTGTTCTCTATCTGGTTTGTAGATAATGTAGAGGAGGAGTTGGTCACAAAATTCTATCATAAAATGTTAGCTATTCATTAAATGATTATTATCTCTGCCATTAATTGCTTACATGTGAGGCCTGAAAATGTCAGAACTGATACAAATAACAAAAGTATTGTATTACAGTTCTCAGCTGTATTACAGCACAATGAATGGCTTTCTACAGAGGCCATAGTTTTTCACAAACTCACTGCCCTGAAACAACTTTATGGTGAGCTTGTATGTTATGCTAGCACTGTGGACAGGACAGCAATGTTCAGAAAGTCACAGCTGGCTTATAAAAGTTCCAGATCTTTATCCAAAAGTATTCCTTGCCATAGAAGGTACACATCTTACGAATCTATTGTTATAATAAGGCCAGACAAGAAGAATGATTAGTAGTATATAGTCAGTTCCTTAATACTATATACAAACATTGTTGGAGAGGCGTTGCTCTGCTATGTATTTGTGACCTTTAATTTGCAGTGTAACAATTTAGGAGAGCCAAACTATGCTATGTAGTGATATTATTTTATGTATTAATACGGTTTTTTGAATGTAAATGGTACATCTTAATTTTTTCAGAAAAATAACTCTGATCTGAACACCAAAAAATTTCAATAGCATTTTTCCTCTCCTCTAGCTGGTCAAAGAATTCAGTATTATTAACAATTAAAATAGTCCTATAAAACCAATATGATGTAATCTCCTAACAGCTGAAAGCTCCTTCTACTGTGTTCTAATTCTAACAAAAAACTAAATTCCTTCTTAGACACAGGAAGTTAATATAATTCCATGGAATGCGAAGTCTACAGTATTCCATGAACACTCTGTAGTTGCAGACTTTACACAATTAGTAAATTTGATCTCTCAGAACTCTTTCTACTCTTTCCTGCAGGCCTCAGTGGAAGTTATTAATTTACACATAAATCCCCTTAAGGACAGACAAATTTAATTCAATAGGCTTACAGATTTGACCATGAATCTAGAACAGAATTGAACCAGAACTTTTTTCAAACAATTGTAATATTTTTGAGTTTTAAAACTTTAAAACTTTTTTTTTTCCATAGGGAGCATTCCCAAAGTGTCCGAAGGCTTTGTCAGAAACCCAAGAACCTTTCCAAAAGAAAAGAACAAGCAAATCTAAGCGTAACTTCCTGACATGTTTAGACTGAAAAGACAAACAGGTGGAATGTAGAAGAGATAATTTAATCTCTCCAAAGCACTTCAACCATAAAGTCTCTTTGTTGTATATGCCCTCACAAGCTGCATTTCAAAATTAATTAATATTTTCTTATAAGAAATTATTCTAATGGTAAATTTCCACACAGCTTTAGCCTGGAATTCCCCAAGGCAGAGGACCACAGGAGACATAAGACAATTAACTAAATAGAAAATCATCAGCAGAAGTAAAGGGGTAGAAATCCCTTCTCTTTTATTACTCCTAATTAGAAATTGGAAAACAATTGCTTGTGTGGCAGCAACATCATGAGTTTTTTCTCCCCAACTTAGAGTGCTATAGGGAAACAAACTGCACGTACATTTTCCATTCCAGTGAAACAAGTAACTCCTTTCTCTCAGAATCTCTTTTTCTACTTAAATTTTTATTTTTTCGTTCAATGTATTTCATCTTTTCCTATGCCCTTTCTTGGCTTCTTTCTTCCTCTTGTTTCCTATAACTCAGTTGCCTTTTCCCTTAGCCTGCAACTCTACACATTTTGGTTTCAGCAAACCGATGAGCTTTTCACCACCTTCTTGCCAATCAGTCCAGCAATTTGTTTTTCTCTTTCCTGATAGGGATGCAGTTGGCCCAAAGCTATTTTTGCCTGTATTGCACACTTGTTATCAGTTGGGAACAGAAGGAAACATCACTTTGGCTCCTGAATGAAAGCAGCAGATAAGCATGAAGCTTTGGGCTGTCAGCTACTTCTGTTAGCCACTACAGGAGCACTATGCATTATTGTCTCTCTCTTCTATTATGCATGCTGAAATTCCCTGCCAGGAGGGCTAAAACATTTACATTTTCTCAGAAAATGGGCCAAGAAAGACAGATGTCAATATATAGTTGACAATGTTAAAAAAAAAAAAAAAAACGTTAAGCTTCAGCATTGGCATTTACATATATGCTTCTGGACACAACGAATTCCAATGTATTAAATATAGACTTACAGTTCTCCTGCACAGAGACACAAACTAGACACTAAAAGAAGGCTTGTGAGGAGAATTAATATCTATTATTAGATCTGTTGATAGAACTGGAAAAAAAAAAAAAAAAAAAAAAAATAAANNNAAAAAAAAAAATTACAAGATGCTGGCACAAAAGTCCTTATTCAGGTCAAAAGAATATAGGGAAGAAGAATTCAGGTATTCTAGATGTCACATGGGACACTAATATTATACCTTATTTGAAAATTACTTATTAAGATCACAAGAGATAATCTGAAAACCTGCCTCAGCCATCACATAAATGACACACCAGCGATCATTTCCAACTAAGGAATGTTTACGTAATACTCATGATTTCTGAAGATGGGAAAACACCTCTGAAATTATTCTTGTCAATATAAATTAAATGGAAAATTATTTGTAAAAATTACATTATATTCTTTCAGATCCTATAAATAATGGCAATAATACAGAGTTCAGTAAGCATTTGACAATTTTTCTGGACAGAATGGGTAGCTATATGTGATGTTGATGACTTCCCTTTAAAAAAAATGAAATCTCTTTTTTATTTCCCTTCATTCACACATGTGGGATATGAGCCAACATTATACGTTTTGTCCATTTTGATGACTCATCCACGTTTACAGTTACATAAGCTTTTCTAACTTTAAGACTTTATGTACTCTGCATCTTTTACCTGTGTTTGTGATCTCTGGATATGTTTATGTAGAGTTAGTTCATGTTCCTATTCTCTTTTATTATTCATAGGCAAACAATATCAAATTAATGGAGCAAATAATGTCAAATTAATAAAACAAATAATATGAACACACATCTTACCTTTGGTTACTATCCCTGAAGTGACACCCTTTAAGAGTAATTTTTTTCTTTCAGTGACATAATATTTACTACTTCTTATGTCTTTGAAAGCTTCGTTTCCCTCTTTAGTTAAAGGTATCAAAACATTTGCCATTGTATCATTTCCTCACACATAGTAATACATTTTTAAATCAACTAAACCAAACCAAAAAGAAAAAAATGTAAAACATGCTCTCAGATGAAGTCTTTTTAGTTCTTAAAGTTTTGTGTAAATTAAGTTTACAAGTTTTTATCAATAATGTTGTAGCTGCACCAGAAGCACTGCACTGAACAATTACACAAGTAAGAAAAAATATTAAAATACCCTTAATTTCTCTTGGCACTTGAGCACCACTGTCATGGTTCTAAGTGTACAGCACATCTTTTTAACTGACAATATTAAAAAAACAACAAAACAAAACAAAACAAAACAAACAAAAAAAATCCAACAAACCATCACAGACATAAACTTCACTTATCTTTAAACGTAACATGAATTTCAGAATTTTTATTCTGAAACCAGCAGATTTCAACATAAGCATTACAGAACATGGTAATCCATGACAGGCTTTTCTCTCACCTCTTCATATTACCAGCCTCCATCCCTTTATAAAAATTTAGGTTTATCAGCAGAAAATCATATACATGTTCTCTATTATCCTTGTGAAAAAATCATAAGGAATCTCTTTACTGTGCCATGTCTTCAAGAGAGCATGAGATAATTAGTCCCCTGCTGCCTCCAAAGATGTAAGGTCTGTTTCTGATTGCCTATTTAATTGACCTCTCAAAACAAATTTTCCAAGCTTTCTTGATCTAACAAGAACTATATTGGGTTTATGTGAGAAGACTTGGGGGAGGAAGGGAGCTGCAGGGGTGGATTCTGTGAAAACAGGGGCTTCCACCACAGGAGACAGAACTAGTTCCAGGCAGCTCCAAGATACAGCTGAGGCCATCAGGTGATGATGGTGCTTCTGTGATAAGATATTTAAAAAAGGGCAAAATACACTGTGTGGCAGTTTTAAGAGAAAGGACTGAGAAAAATATGAGAGAAAGAGCCTTACAGACACCAAGGTCAGTGGAGAAGGAGCTCCAGGCATGGGAGCAGAGGTTCCTCTGCAGCCCATGGAGAAGATGATGGTGAACCAGGTTTAATTTATTCAACCTCACATTTACAGTGTTCTTTAAGAAGGTACAGATTTTCCACATTTTTTCTTTTTTTCCTAAATGGATAAACAATAGTTAGGGCTTTCTGGATTATTTCTTTTACTTAATTTTAACCAGGTGCTTTTCCAATGTGGTATAGTTCTTTCCCCAAAATAGTGTAGAGACATTAAAGGCTGACAAGCTTTTCCATCTTATTTTCTCCCCCTGTCGTGTTAAGGGGGGAAATGAGAGAGCAGCTGTGTGGGAATCTGTCAGGTCACCAAGGTCAACAACCACAGCTGCCAGCCTTTTGATCTGAGTGTTACAAGGTTTGGTAACTTCCCTT
>VXBH01005633.1:548563-677700 GCA_013400035.1 Rynchops niger | reverse complement strand
GGCCTCAAGCATCTTCCCATACACAAGGCACACGGCTAGAAATCCCAGCCCAGCCCAGCCCCTGCTAATCCCTCAGTACTCAGCCCATCACACAGTGATGAGGTGAGCTATTTTTAATATCTTTGTGTGATGGTATTTCTATTCCACAGTGCAGGACTAAAGGCAGAGGGTGGTAGGTGCCATCTGGGCTCCTAGTACCTCCTGACACAGGACTTTCCTCCCCACATAGCAGGGAGCATTGCTAACAAACCCACTCACGAGGTCAGGAAAGGAGGGCTGCTGCAGCCTGAAGCACGGTGGCCCCTGTCCTTGGGCCATACAGGTGCCAGCAGCCACAGAAACCATCACACAGCCCCGTAAATTTACACAAACTTAAAGAGATTTCGTTTTCTTTGCTGCCTTGGCTCTTGAAATTTATTAACATGGCACTAGATGTCCCCAAGAACAGTGCCTGCCAAGTCCATTCCCTCTTTCTAAAGCCACATTATAAATCATACGCCAGGAGAACATCCCGAATGCTGACGACTGGGGGTTACGGCAGCGATGAGGGCTGCCAGGAAGATAAATGGGTTGTCCTCCCCAGGTCCCAGCAGAAGAGTCCAAAAACACCACTGCCCTGCCAGGGCTGCCACTCTCACACTGGAGGATGTTTATAGGAGCAATCACCATCTCCGCACTGGTTGTTACCACAATTAACGAAGGGATGGGTCAGTGGTTCATAGCACCAGGTCTAACAGTAGTAACAAGAAAGGCCTTCATTAAGACGGTTTCTTCCATTAGAGCACAAGAAAACTATGATTAGTTCTACATTCAGATAATAGAGAAAACCAATTTCTAGTTGCTATAAATCTTCTGAGGCTGAAGCAGTTCTGCCAAGTTACCTATTCGCCTGTTTGCTGACTTTTGAGCATTTCTTAAATGGAGCTGTTGTTAGCAATTTAGCCTCTCAAGACACAATGCACTTAATTACCCCATCATGGGAGAAGAAGCATTTGTAAGACCAGGCTGGATGCAGAGTACTGATACATCCTGCCTCACCAGCGCACCCCTGGACAACCTGCGCTGGACCAGCAGGTCACTGGAGGCTCCTTCCAAGCGAGATGGCCACCAGGCACCCAAACTGGCCAGGGACACCTCGCTGTGCTGAGTGATGGCTTGTGTGTTACTGAGAGCTGTGTCCACTCCGCATTGGTTAAGAAAGAATGGGAAGGCTCTTTACATAAAGATTATCCCAGTTTGACCCATGTTGTCTAATGAAACGTCTGGGAAGGAATTGGATGAGTTTGTGTGAATAAAGCAAGAGTGAGGGAGCACATATCAGAAAGAGATGTATAATACTGGGAGAAGCCCCATGTGGATATGAATTAGTCATGAATTAATTTAAAACTGGAAGTGACAAGAAAAGCCCCAGGCCTCACAGGAGGGGAGCTCTGTGTTCCCAAACGCAGCATGGGGCCTGGGCATCCAACTGCTGGGAGATGGAGGTCGACAAGCTCGGATCCACAGCCCTGCAATGGGACACAGAAACGCTGGAGCAAGAAATGAAAGCTTATGTCACAAGTCCAGGGAAGGATGATCCAGCATCACCTCAACGACTTGCAAAATACAAATGCCAATTAAAGAGTTAAAACCACTCACAGAAGGCATGGGATGGAGACAGAGACTTTTAAATGCTTGCTTTTTTCTTCCTCCCTCCCAAAACCAATGCCATTAGCACCGGAAAAAATCAGAAGAGCAAACCCACAAATAAATGCCTTCAAAGCAGAGGCAGTGGTGGCAGGCAGAGCACACACGGCTCAGACACCCAGGCACAAGGGTCACTGGGTGCCCAAGCTCCTTCACGGTCCCTGGGCGTTGCTGCTGTCAGAGGACCACGAGTGCCATCTGCAGCAGAGCCCCCTGCTGCCGCACAGCATCCTCAGCACCAACCCGGCTCCGAAACTCTGGGACACTGCCGACCGGCTCCCACCAGCCAGGTTTAGGTTGGAAGGGACCTTAAAGACTATCTCCTTCCAACCCCCCTGCCCTGGGCAGGGACACCTCCCACTAGACCAAGTTGCTCAAAGCCCCGTCCAACCTAGTGCAGGGTGGGTTTCACTATTAAAAAGCAGAGGAGCAAAACTTAACAGCTTCAAACTGGAAGAGGGAAGATTTAGATTCAATACGAGGAAGAAGTTTTTCATTCTGAGGGTGGTAAGGCCCAGGTTGCCCAGAGAAGCTGTGGCTGCCCCATCCCTGGAGGTATTCAAGGCCAGGTTGCAGCTCTTCATCTGTAGATTGTTCCTCTTTCAGGCTTCATGCAGATTTGTGTCACCACAGTTGTCCCATGTTATCCCACCCAATTTTGCGATTTCTAACATTTAAAATTTGTTCCTGGGGTGGCATGCCCCAGGGCCAGCACAGCCCGGGGAAGCCCCGGAGCAGCAGAGCAGTCCTCATGCCGAGGAGAGCTGGGCACCATCGGGCACCCCAGCCTGTGACCTGCTGCTGGAGCTGGGACGAGAGCACAAGAACCATCCCTGAACCACACACAACCTCCTTGTCCCACCTGCCACTGCATCAGGCAGAGGCCTGTGTAGGAATACAGCATTTCCAGAAGGCTCTCTTCACCCCCAGAAAGAAACAAGGCCCCAGCCTGGTCAGAGGACAGCACAGGAGTGCAGATGGGAAATGAACCTTGACCAGAAGCTGGCGGGGGGTCGGGGGTACACGACACAGGGAAGAGACACTTTCCTCTTCCCACCCTGCTTTTCTTGCTTTCCTCTGCAGTGACACAATAAGTATAAACTCAGCATTAGTAGATCTGGGGCATCTAGGAGTCCCCAGGGATCCATTCAGAGTTAATTTAACCATTAGTATAACCCCGGAAATCAGGAGTAATGGATGCTTTGCAAATCCACTTGGATTTCCTCCTCTGAGCAAGGAGATCTGATGCACTCCCTTTTCCATCACATTTATGTCTCAGTGAAGTCGGGCCACGTGCTTTCAATAAACCACTTTGTAACACTTAGCCATTGAAAACCTAATTAGTTATCTCTGCTGAAGGCTTCAACTCAGTGTGTTGGCCAGGGCAAGAGCTGGGTAGATTCCGAGGAGCATCGCTGTCTGACGGAGGGCCAAGCAAAGCTCCATTAGTGTATTTGTCACGCTCATCCCTCCTGCCCAGGCTAAGCTGGTGGGTTGAATATAATCCATGCAAGAACTTTTACAGAAGTGACAGGGTTTTTTAATCCCCATTGATTTGTTGTGAAACAGGAAGCATCAGAATAGCTTCCATGGAGAAGTGGATTATTTCCCAAAGTCTCTCCTGCCCTTCACAGTTAAATCTTTTCCTGGAGAAAGAAATAAAAATAATAAAAAAGAAACCGTTCAACCTTTTTTCATAAAGGAGGAAAAATTTCAACCCATGCAACTTGGAAACAGTTTCTTCCTCAGATGCCTTTCTAAGGTGGAATTGTTGACTCATTGCTTATGCCTGCCTGGGCAGGAGGCAGAGAAGAGGAATGAATGGGTGCAAGCCCTGCCGCCACGCTGCTAGGGCAGGTGACACCGTGCTTTTGCAAGGCCCGAGCGGGCTGGACAGGGGACTGGGAGGAGGCACCTCACCCCAGCCTCGCCAGAGCCCTGCTCTGAGACCATCGCCTTTCTGTCCTTCATGCCTCGGTTTCCCCATCTGCCAGCCTGTCTCCTTTCCAAGAACACACTGGGCTCCATGGATGAACCATGTCACGCAGGACAGAGTTTCCTTCTGTAGCCAAATGGTGCTTTTTCCTTCATAGCAAAAGAAATTAAAAAAATCAAGTTTCAGCATGATCTAGTGTGACAGCCTCCAGGAAAGTAATACTTTCCTGATGTTCCCTGCCAGGATGACCTCAAGGTGATCCAGCAGACACTGGTCCCAGGTGAGCCCGCCCAGGGGAATGGTGTTCCCGCAGCCAGACCCTTTCACAACACAGCCCAAGCCCACCTGTGCCAATTCCTCTCCGGCAGCTCAGGATGGACGCTCCTGCCACCCCTCCAGCATGACCCCAGCCGGCAGCATGGGGGAAAACGTGTTCTGGCAACGACCAAACCCAAGCCCTGGCAGTTACACCCCAGGCTGGAGACCACAGGAATTTTTCAGCAGAAAAAACACACTATTTCCAGCTGATAGAGGTGTTTTTGTAAGAGAGACATGGCCTGCCACACACAAAACAGCAGCTTCCTATGTTCTGTGCCACCACACGCACAGAGCTCCTTCCCTTCAGCCAGGATCGGACTGGGGGTGTTGAACACCCCCCAGCAGACCAGATTTAACTCTTGGATATTACCCAGGCCTTTACACTGGAAAGGTTCATTTGCTGACAAACCACCCTGGCTGAAAATAGATTTTTATAACTAAGAATTCAAAACTCAAGTTATGGTATAGTCACTTTGTCAAAAAAAGCCTGCCAGTTCTTCCCCGATCGAAGACGACTGGCTTTCCCGAGTGCGGGTATTGCGGAGACATTCTTGCCAAGCTTCCTTAAACTCAGCTCTGCAGCAGTATCTGCCCTGCCTTTGGTTAAATACAAACAATGACTCAGTGCAAGGTGGGGAAGGGGCATGCACACAGCTGGCCCACTACTTACAGCAGAGTCAGAGAAGTCACAACTTATATTTCTTATCAATAAAACCCTTCAAAAATTAGAACTATGCAGTAAAACACAAGAGAAAGTTAATGTTGGGCTTTCCTAAACCCCAATATCTTTTGATATTCAAGCCATTTAAACTTGTCAGTTACCATTAAAATAAAAAAAAAAAAGTCAGAGAAAGCAAAGCTTATTTTAATGGCAAATCCTAAAATCTTTTCAGACCTCTCAAGCAATATTTACCTGTTTGGAAGAATATTGGTAATGATTATGCTAATAAAATCAGTATGCAACAATTACTTAACTTCTGCCATTCTTGGAATTAAAGTTTTATGTTGTATTTTCTTCTAAATCAAGTAATTGATCCTCGCATGAATTAGAATTATACCAGCTTGCAAAATCCACAGACTAATTGAATAGTTAACCAAGTGTTCAATAAACTTCACACCTTAGTATCATATCCGTTAAAACTGCTTAATTAGATTTCGCTCCTTGCATAAATAGCTGTAAATGCAGACCGCTTAGTTTCGTTTTTCATTTAACTTCATTCTCCAAGCACATTAACAAAATAACTAAGTGCTTATCAGATTCCTTTACATTTTTCACAATATAGGGCTGATTGCACCAGCTGAAAGATTATAAAATACTTTTAAGTGCTTATCAATCAGCTTTACCACAGTCAAAGTCCACGTACACCAGACTCAGCTCAGCAAAGCACTTCAATGCCTGCTCAGCCCCTGCTTACCTATCAGTATATTAGCAGGAGCTCTGCTCAATCACAGCTTTCCACACGTGCGCCCCCGAGAACTGCCGTGGGTTTATTTCCTTGAGCCTTCTCAGGGCTCTGCCTTCTGTTCTCCACCCCCACACACCTTGTCAACCTCTGCTGTATTTTATTCACCTTTAAAACCGTATCATACAATATCCTCCCTCCCCCATTTTCGTTCATTTTTTCTTGAGCAGGAAGGCCACGTTTGTGTTGTATTTGGGGCATCCCTGCTGGCCATCCGCACCACCAGACCACTCCAGCAGTTTGCCATCTGCATCTACCGGGGGAAGGTCCCTGCAGCCCCAGCAGATGCGTTCCCATCACACACTCCTCGAGGACAGGATGAGAAGTTTACCTCATCCATCCCAACAGCAACACAGACCGTACCACCATTCATTTTGAGTTTTCCCATTGTATTTTGCCCCCAGTACTTTTCTTCTGGACTCTCCAGAGCCATGGTCAGGCAGCAGAGCAGGCTGAAGGACCAGCAGCGCTCAGTAGCCAGGCACAGGCTGAGAATTTCCCAGGAACACACACCCCAGCAGCACACCAGCACGCAATGCTGAGGAAGAAAGTGGCACAGCAGCAAACAAGGCTCCTCACCAGAATGAGACTTCCTCAGCCCTTCTGGAAGTTTCCCCAGGACACTCAAGCAAGACCAGCCAACCCAACAGCTAGAAGGTCTGCATCACGGCTATGCCACGACCCACACTCTCCCCTCAGCCCCCCCACGGCTGCTGCACAGAAAGGCTGGGCAAAAGCTATAGCATGGGAGAGAAGGAGCATCCCTCTCAGGGGTGTGGTAGGGACACAGCCCCTCCTGCCACTGGGGAAGGCTCAGCTGATGCCCCAAGGGCTTTTTGGCTGTCCCAGTTAACGGCCATCCTCTGCACAACCACTGCATGGTCCACAGTGACTCACAGCTACCTGCTCACCAATCCTCACCTTAACAATGCTCCATAGCTTGGGAGCAGTGATATACAGCATTCAACACAGAGCTCAGCACCTCCCCCCTCCTCAGCACCCTCCATACTGGGGTCTACCCCTCCGTACCTGTTCTCCCCTCACACCAGCGTGGTGGTTTCATTCCCAGCATGCTCCATCCCTTCCAGCCACCTCCCCAGGATCCAGCCAATCCAATCCAGCACACAACCTTTGCCAGCAGCTCTCGCTCCATCTCACACCAAAGCCCTTTACGAAAGGGCTTTCCAAGGCCCAGTGGAGTCAGCAAGGAGCCACCTCCTTCCCCACACACACTCAGGAGGGCATCCCAAGGTCTCCTCAGCCAACATTCCCACCAGCACCCCCACTAAAAGCCTCCTCCCCCCCGCCTGATGAGGCAGACAGCAATTAGCAGTGATAACAAGCACTCAGAGCCCCACCTGTGCCCAGGCTGGGGTGGAAGCACAGGAACTGGCTCTGCTCTGAGGCTCCTCTCCACTAATCACTTTGTCAGATGTTTCTTGTTATTTTTAACATGCTTATCATTAATTACCACCCCACCTCTTTCATTTTTGACATTCATCCATAGTGTAACTGGTGTGGCAGCCTTGATCTCTTTAGGGACACTATAAGAAATTCACTTCTACCATAACATCTTACAGACATTGCTCACATTAGGTATAAAAATTTTATAGACTGCACTAAAGTTGGTGCACACAGCAGCAGCTTTTCAAACACAAACATCTCAGACCCTTTAAAGACATTTCTTGCCAAAGACCAAGCAGCGTTTGGTCACACTGAAAACTACATGCCAAGAAAATACACTTTTTAATTAATTTTTAAAAAAGTAGTCAAGCATAGCTCTAAAACATTTTTTGAAACTAGATGTATATTGATTTTTTTAGCCTACACAAAAATTCCTTGTGCAAACAATGTGCCTGTGGTATAATTAATATTGTATCTTTCAAGGATATTGAAATAACTGCTTCAGAAGGAAGAATTTAGTAAAAAGAACAAGTGAGCTTCACTTACACACTCAAAGCTGTGTGCCATGGTGATGCCCAGCAAGAATACCTAAGATTTCAGTCATGCCCCTGGGTGGGGACAATTTTTAATACAGCCTGGGGTTCGCTAATTCAGCTTGGAGCAGCTGCTGCTCCTTTCTCATCTCTCCAGAGGGCACTCAGGTGTGGGGAACCTGGGCATCTGCTGCTACTCTGCCCAGGAACGGGCCCCAAAGCCGAGTGATGCAAAACAGGGAGTCTACAGGGAATAAATTACAGCACTCACAGTAATTGTGTGGTTCTTCTCGTGCAAAAGTATTTTAGCGCCCCTAGTTCACATGTAGCTTAATTCTCTGAATCTGTATTTGAAACTTTTATCTTCTTATTTTCTCATTGCTCCTTATTCTCTTTCAAGATGGATTTTGCAGAGATGCTCAGTCTTGGTCATTACAAAATCTTGCATGTGAAACTCCTCAGAGATTTGCAGCAATGTGAGGAAAGCTGAATGTGATTTTTTTAGGACAATGTATCGCCCTGAATAAGGATATCATCTGGACACATCCTCTGATGCAGCCCAGGCACCACTGTGAACTCTCGGAGCCCGAAGAAGGTGTTTATCTGGAGTTTTTGCAGCACCTAAGAGCAACCAAGGTCTTGTTCAGGCACTACAGCTGCCTCGCACCTCTGCTCATTGGTTACGCTACCTCTGATCAATCCATATTTCTTTTATATCTGCATTTCACTGGGCAGTGAGTTTCTTTCTGCTGAATTGCAGTTTCACACTAACATTCCTAAAATGCCAGCAGTTCCTCCTGCCTTCTGAAATGGTCATTAGCTTCAGTGGAGGGAACTGTCAGGCCTTGCTATGTATATCAGCACTGCAGATCACCTTTTCCTGATGCCCAAGTCTCCTGCGTCAAATCGCTAATATGTCCAAAAGAAAAAATAATGGGAAGTTAAGTGTGCAGGTAGTTTCCACTCCCAGCTGGAGAAAGCAAAACAATTAGTGCTGGAAACTTTACTCTCCCAGGGAGAAGTATCCTCGGCTCCTTTTATGCTGCAAATAAGTAAATTTATACACAACAGCATGTGTTAATGACAGCAACAGTAACTAAAATGAGCCTGGTAACACCTGACCAAAGCCTGCAAGCACTCAAGAGACCAACCACGCCATTGAGAAAGACAATCAAAGCCAACTAGTACATTCAGTTACTAATTTTATGAGCTTGAGGCAAAGCCCACTAAGTTGATGGCTTTTTTCCACTGATTCGCAGTGACGCCCACTGAGGGTAGAGTGAAAACAGGCATTAACGAATTATTTTAGTGTCTTTTGGTGAGCAGCTCAGCCACACGTCCCCCCTGAGCGTCACGAGCCAAGGGGACCATGCTCCCGCCCCCCCACAGCGCAGGGTCCCACCAACCTCGCACCAGGCAGCCACCACTGGGGAGGCAGAGAGCTGCCATTGGGCACATTAAATACCAGCACAGAGCAGTCTGCCCTTCTCCATCATTTCAGGAATATTCTGCTTTTTTTATGAACCCAGAACAAGCCCAAGAGTAATGAACAGAACACCCTTCGCCATCAAATATGCAAGCGTTGATTACTGGTTGTGTTCTCTATTAAAAAGGATTAATCGATACAGTCAATTGCGAGTTGTACGTGTGCTGCCAACTGACCTTTGGAAGATGAAAGACATCTGGACAAAAGGCAAAAATTGTGAAATGAAAGAAATAGGGTATTTATTTTTTTCCTACCTGTCTTCCTGTCTTCCCTGCACAGGAAACTCACCTAATTAGTTATTTGGTATCTAAACTCAGTTAGTATAAACCACTTATCTCCTGCAACTCCTTTCCGGCAAACACAAAAAGATGAGGGTGGCGATACCAAGTGGTGTAGTGGTGTTTGGATATGGGACAATATGTAAAGAATCTTTGAGATTACATTGGACATATTTCTTTCCGTAAGTGCTTTTATAGAAATTGTTGAATTTTCTGGCTGAGTTTAAAAGAAAAGGGAATGACTGAGGGAAACAACTGTCAGTGAAAAAATCCAATTCATACTGTTAAAACTTTGCAAGGAAAACCAAATCTCACAACGAAAACGTTGACAACTTTAACACAAAGCTGTGTCACTTGCCTTAGCTGCAACTTCTTACAGTTTTACAAAAGTAAGGGTAATGGTTTATCTTCCCAGCCTTTATACTTCAGAACAACCTTTCTTCTATTTCTTTGTCTTCTTTCTCTCCAGGTTCAAGCCATAAGAAGTCACTACATATACTATGATAAATAACATGAACATCTATGGGTGGAGAAGACAAACAGTACAGCACCTGGCCATACACAGTACCACCAAGTTGAAACATCTGAAGATTACAAGTAGTCTTCCAGGGCAGGTCCCCTGTGAGCTCAATGACTACACCATCACCAGGGACGGGGAGATCCCCCCAAAGCTGCCTGGGCAGCAGCCGGACAGATGTCCTCCAGCAGTGCCACCAGCCACCCCACCAGCCCAACTCCTCTGAATCCAGCAGACTTGCATTGGGAATGGGTTTCCTCCACATCCTACGGAAACCTGCACTGACATCTACCCCTGCATCCACATCCCATCATCACTAGAGGTGCTCAAGAGCAGGGAAGTAGGAGCAGGACTTTGCCGAGACACTGCTGCTGCGCTGGCGGAGGGTCGTTACCTGGGTCAAGAGCTCTTTACGATGCTGGAGGCTTGGGTTAATTACCACTTCAGCGAGCCAGCGGAGGCAAAGGTCTTAAAGACAGTGTGATTAATCATTAAAACACATCCAACCTTGAAACGTGCTTGCAGCTTTCCCCAGGTCTCCTTTGTGGAAGGCAGGCAGCAGGAGCCAGAGTGCTGCTGAGCAGCGCTGAGAAGGGAGACCTCCATCTTGGACTAACGAAGCTGGGGGCCAGGCCAGACACCCCGTTTGCATCTTGGACTTGCAAAGCTCCTTCAGAGGAATCTCCTCCTTGTGCTCAGGGAACGGCGCTGTGAGCACAGAGAGTACGAACCTCCCCAACAGCATGTGCTCACAGCCTTTCCCGGGGACTGCTCTTCTCCCACATACCCGCTGTCGTCACCATTGACCAAAGCTGTCCTCCCCTCATCCTCATCCCTCCTGCTCTTACCAGTGTTCTCTCAGGGAGACAGCGGTAGATGCTCAGCACTCCAAACAGATCGCTGCAAACCCCCCGGGAGTGAACCCGTCTCCACAGCAGCAGCATCAGGGACAACGTGAAGGACAGCATGAGGGACAGCACGCTGCAGACAGCTCCAGGTTCCTTTCCAGTCTTTCGTAGCCACCAGTAAGACTTTGTTCAAATTTTCCTTGCTATAAATGCCCAAAATCAGACACAAAAAGCAAGGGAACTTTGTTTAAGACTTCTTGTTCCATTTCTGTAGCCGTCTCAATACGGCAACACAAAAATTAAGTGAACAGTTTATTAATCAAACAGCAGCAGATGCAACAGAAAGGCCGCAGGAGTACCCGGGTGGCAGGTGGGGACTTTGGAAGCTGTCACAGGGGATGATGCTGCCCCTCAGGCACACTCCGTCTCCTGCAGAGGCGCTGAGCCTCCCGGGCTCCCTCCTGGCAATACGGAGATGCTGTAAAACTTGTTTACAAACCTAATTTGCTACCACATTGGCCTCATAAATACCTTGCCCTTGACACAGGAAAACTGCATGTTTTCTGCATTTGTAAAGTATTTCCTAGAGACACACTATTGGCTGAAGAGAAAAAAAAAATTGAGAAAGCCAGAAAGCCTGCCTTCTCTTCATTAAAAGCTCCAGAAACTTCACACATACAGCTTGGATGTATAATGCAAGGAAAGACTTTGAGACTCATCACAGACTTTGCTCAGGGAATAAATACCACAAGAAGAGGCGAAACCTATCCTCAGCTGAAATCGCCAGAGCTGCAGAGGGAAAAACCTCATCCAGGACAGAGGGCCCCGGAGATGCTGGGAGGGCTGGAGCCCCTCTGCTGGGAGGACAGGCTGAGAGAGCTGGGGGGGTTCAGCCTGGAGAAGTGAAGGCTCCAGGGAGACCTTAGAGCCCCTTCCAGTCCCTAAAGGGGCTCCAGGAAAGCTGGGGAGGGACTCTGGATCAAGGGAGGATATCCATAGGACAAGGGGGAACCATTTTACGCTGAGAGAGAGGAGATTTAGATGAGATCTGAGGAAGAAATTCTTGGCTGTGAGTGTGGTGAGGTGCTGGCCCAGGTTGCCCAGAGATGCTGTGGCTGCCCCATCCCTGGAGGGGTTCAAGGCCAGGTTGGACAGGGCTTGGAGCAACCTGGGCTGGTGGGAGGTGTCCCTGCCCAGGACCGGGGTTGGTACTGGGTGGGCTTTAACGTCTCTTCCAATCCAAACCATTCTATGATATCCTGCAATAAGCAGAGCAGGGCTGTGAAGAGCACCAACCTGGCCTACAAATGATTCAACAAGCCATATGTCTTCTACGTAAGTGATGCAGAAACCCAGACTCAAGTATTGCTGTGGGGGATTGGGAAGCAGGTGCAACAGCAGACTAGAGCCTTTGGTTGCGCTTTGATGGTTGCGTTTTCATGTGGCTAATCTCCTAGGTCTTTAAGCACAGGTTTTTCTGACCCTCTGACCCTCAGCCGTCCGTAACAGCCCCAAGGCTCGGTGCGCTCTGCTCCTCCTTCTGCTTCTGCACTTCCAGCCCTAACTACAGCAGAACAGACTAGTCCTTAGAAGGCACGTAACATTGTAAAATACAGGCTTCCAAAAAAACAACACAAAAGGGGCAATAAATCACAACACCGATTTGTTAAAAGTCTGATTAACACTTCAGCGCATTGGGTGGATTATTTTTGGAGAAAGCTTCCAACAGTCAAGACCTGCAACCACTTAAAACTTTTTATTGGCAAAACCAATCGACCTGCCAACATTAAGCACAAGGTATTTAACAGCATTAACCACCCCATTATCCCTTTCCTCACTTATCATGTTCTCTTGTATATAGAGTTTTATTGTGCTTTTGCTTCCAGCTCCATTAAATGCTGGTGAAATCACTGTCTTTTATAAGATCGAAAATACCAGGCTGCTAAGGACAGAGGCAAAGGAACCCAGATTATATTTAACTCACTCACAAATTTGTCATTTAAGCTGCTAAAGCCATTAATTTGAAGGCATGATATGCCCATCATTTTAATTTTGGGTTCATTTAAGCTACATGTACATAAAAGAAGTAATTCCCAGCCCTTCCTTCATGTTATCACACAGATGCATTGCAGAACCAGTGCTAAAAGGATATGAGAGCAGGCACCCCTTAACTTTGCTGTAATTTAACAGAGCAGTAATTAAACTCAATCTCCTGGCATTAACTTGCTCTATGTGATGCAAAATAAATTCTGAAAATAGCATTTCTTTTTAACAAAGTAATTGTAAAAGCTTGAAGCGGCTTTAGCAGTTGAACAGCCGTGCCTCTGCACTGACCCCCAGGAGCAGCATCACCCTCCTGCTGCCCGGTCCCAGCGCCAGGGAGTCACCCACCAATCTCACTGACAGTTGCTGTAGGGTCCCCAGGGCAAACACCATCCCACCGCCAGTGCTGTGAGCTGGGCTGCTGCTGCTCTTCTCTGGAGCCCTGAATGGCTACAGCTCCTGGGCCACAACTCCTCCATGCGTCAGTGCCTGCGACTGGCTGCTTCTGCAGAGCCCTTGGGGTCAAGGAAGGTGCCTTAAAGGTGGAGCTGGATTATTTGTATCTCGGTTACAGGCACACGAACACCTAAGGGGAGAAAACCACCAGCCAAAACCAGAAAGAATTACTTGCAGAGCACCTTGGTCTCGCCCCAGGGGAACCAGGAGTCCTTCCCCACTCGCCCTGATGCCAAAGCACTGATTTCAGCCAACATCAGAATTTTGAGTTATATGTTACAGCTTGCAGGTCTCGACCACTGAGAAGGCTTGCAAGAAGTGCTGGCTGTCTCCATCCCTGGTTCCAGAAACAAGTAAAGTGAGGTGCTTTGTGTGCAGCCTGGCTTCAGGGTGGCTAAGGGTGGCCGGTGGCCAGCCCTGCTGCAGACAGACACAGCCTTTTCCTCCCTCTTGGTGCCCAGCGTGAAGAAAAAACCCTCTGCTCATGCCCCTGCTACCTCTGAAAAGCACACCTTTGAAATGATCCTTGGCGTAAGCAATGCCAACCATAAAACCCTAGCTGCAAATCTACAGAGATACTGCAAAATTCTAGGAAAAAATTTGATGGTTGTTGTTACAACTTGAGGCATTTCTTACTGTCACATGCCACCAATACCAGACTCACACTTAGCTCCGATAGACGTTGGAGGCTGCAAACATCAATCACCACTTACAGCAAAGTGCCAGTAGCTTTTATTGAAAAGAATCCTTTGATCACATTAAAACTTTTCTCCCTATGCGGATCATTTTTTAATTAAATTTAAAATAAGGTAATTGCCCACTTCAGTTGTTAAGATTCTCTGGGGGATGCTTGCAATACTAACCGTGATTCCCTAACATGGGGATTGCCAGATGCAGTGTTCCGGATTGATCCACAATGGGGCACATTAAAAATCAAAATCCAAGGAGAGATTAGCACTCCTTTTCCAATTTAACATCTTAAAATGACTATTTAGGAACTTTTAAAGGCCTAATGAGACATGTGTGCTACAGCTGGTGAAATAAAAGCTAAGGAGAATTGTTAGACAGGAGGAGGAGAAAGCAGTCTGGCAGAAGCACGTGGCCCACAGCCCCAGCCCAGAGGCAGACCAGGTATGAGAACACCAGTTCTTTGAGGATCACCAGTTCCTTGGATCACCAGTCCCACCAAAACCTATCTAGCTGTTAGGAGCAGCTGGTATCGCTTGGAGGCCTCCAGCTCCACCTCCCGTCCCTCTGCTCCAGGTCGCTCTCTCGAAGATACGCACCATAAGCAGCTCAAGTATTTATTTCCTTGCTATGCGCAATCAATCTGCAGCACTATCGTTGATAAAGAATATCCAAAAAAATTGAATGAAGAGTACCAAGACTGAGAGTGACCACCTAAAAATCAACATCTTATATCTTTGGTGCATATCCTTCTTTCTTATTAATATGACTGCGACACTAGCAGAGGAACAATGGGGTTCAATAGTCCTATCGCTGGATACAGGATTTTTGGTGGCAAGGAACAGAAATAGAATTCTTTTGCTCTATTTCCGAACACATAACATTTATGGACAGAGCACTTCAAACAACATGGAATACACAGGCTGACTTCATGTTACCACGAACAACTCCTGTGCTCCCCTGCTATCACCCCACTGAAGCTGATAGTGAATAATTGAGTCATCTTGGTATGGATTACAGTGGAACAATGCATACATTTCGTGTATCGCATTCTGCTTGGTATTCATGTGAACCTTCTCCAATATTAACCTGTTTTGTTTTGAAGGGCTTCCCAGCAGCTCGCTGAGGCACACTCACACTCACGGTCCAACATTGAAATGCATGTGCTCACTTTTCCTTGGTTCCCACATGTGACAAACCATCACTCACATGCAGAAGAGTATCTGAAAAACAAGTGCTGGGCTCCTAAACAGGAGAGGTTATTTGGGTCCCTGACACCTTTTCTGCTCCCCCTGATAAAACATAGCAGTTTCCATCTCTAATGGAGAGGTTTATGCAGATGGCATCAAGCTGTAAGTAAAGAACCTATAAGATATTTAGGGAAGCAATTCTTCCTGCTCTTAATCCTGCCAACACCAATTTCAGATAAAAACCATAAAACTCAGCAGTTTCTATTGGAATAGATTTAGCGTTTACGCTAGCGTGTAGGGGGAAAGAAACCCAAAGCCTGAGAGCACTACACGTGCAGGGGGACACATGCTTTGTTGTGACTCATGGGGTTTTCAGGGAAAGGAAAATCATCCCCTCCAAATTTCTTCAGCTGGGCTTTATGTTACAGCACCAGGCTATTAGCTGCGTACAGAGCAGAACAGAAATGAGCGGTGCCTCTGTCAGGGGACAATTAAGCAGGGGAGTCGTCACGCTGATTTAGAGCAATGCAGCTAATAAACCTCAGAATGGCACCATGTCTGAACCTCTTCCCACAAAAAAAGGATGGGAAGTCAAAGGAGGGTATTCCTCAAATCTCTAAAATCCTGGAGAGCAGCAGAGAATGTAATGGTATCAGATACCCACGCTGGCTGGTAGATGAGAATAAAGACACAGAAGAAGTAGTACACAGTGCAAGGCACTAGAAAGCAGCAGAAAGAACGGAATTTTACAAGTACTTAACCTGCTGGGTTGGCTACATGTCAAACAATTTAAACTTTTTTCCTTTTTTTTTTTTTTAATTTTCAGATTTTTTTACGTTTTCCTTTTCTACTGCCTCTGTTTGAAAGATAATCCAAATGCAGAACTGTCTGGCACTTACCTGAGAAGTCGCAGAGCCCACAGTCAGGAACTATAACCTTGCCCCACGACGCTTCCCCTCCTCTCCAGGAAAACTGCAAAGCTGCTAGAGAATCCTCGGCCAATAATTCCTGTGGCTCGATTTAAAAGCATGGGCAGAGGAATCATTCTCAAAGGCTGCTGGGAATTTCCAAACGCCAGCTGGCTGCCTCCCACTCAATCTGGAGGGGGCTTGGAACAATGTAGGGTCCCCCACTCTATTTATCTTGCGCAGGACAGCATCTCTGCCACCTCTGTTCAGGGTGTATACGCGAGCGCGGACGTGATGGCCACCATCTACGGAGCAGGACAGGACCACACCACGCAGGCAGCAAGCGCAGCATCTCTCACTCAACCTGTAGCGGAGAGAACTGCTCCATAAAAAGGTCTTTCCTTCTCCAAACATGCCCGTGTTTAACCACAGTCCCGCTGAAATCAATGGCGCTTCTCATGGATATAAAATTAAATGTTTGTGTTTGTGCCCGTGGAGCCCAAACACACAAACATTTTATGCCATCTGAAAGTTGTATTAATATGGAGATCATTGCGGAAAGCACTAGAGGATATTATGCTTTTATTATATCTAACATATGGAAAACATTTTATTATATGAGACACAACATAATCATTATAATTGAATACTATCAAATGAAAAATCCCATATGTGTCTGAAAACAGTGCACCACTGTAATTACAAATGGAAACTAAGAACATTAAGAATTAAAAGGCTGGCAAAAATTATTGTTTTGCTCCATTTTGTTAGCTTTGCAATCCAGGCAACGTTTCCTCAGCAAGATGAGCTCTTGCCGAAAAAGCAGTTAAGTGCACCAGCAAGGCAGCGGAAAATGTTTTATGTAAGGAGGAACTCTATTTTTCAGGCTCCAGATACACAAGGTAGCAAGTGGCCCATCAAAACTTTGCTCTTGAAAATCTACTCTGGCAGAGGCCTTGAGTATTTTGTAACGTACTTACGGTCTCTTCTGTCCTTGCTCTGTTCAATCAAAGCGATACAAAAAAAATAAGCCGAGACAGGTTTGAACCAAAGGCCTATTCTAATATGAAATTCGAAAAATACGTATCTCGTATGTTTTCAGCCAAATGGAGACTGGTACCCACACAGCCTAGTGGGACATGCCCTGCGGTGCCGCAACCACGGAGCATACGGCAGAAGAGCTGGGACGGGAGGCACAGCTGGGACCCTGTCCCTGTCCCTAACCTACACGCACCAAACCCTCACGGGGGGGACAGTGAACAAAGGCCAAACTCCTGAAATAATGGGGAATGCTGCTATCAGAGGGCTGGGTGATGGAGCAGCAGCCTGACTCACACCAGGCGAGCACAAAGGTACGCGGCACTGAAGCCCTCAGTCTGTATTCGTCACATCCCATATGAAGACAGGGAATGACAAAGTTCTGAAGGAAATTCGCCATCTAGGAGGACAGAAGCAGCTGCCAAGACCACGAAGCAGGAGGTCGAAGCAGGCAGTTTGCTTCGTTCTAGACAACCTGGCATCCACGTGAAACCAGGATACAGGGTTTGCAAAAGCCGGGTGACTCGGGGAGCTGGGCTGGTCCCCGTTTCAGAGGTTTGGGTTTCCTCACGGCTGCGCTGGCTTCCCTTTCTCCTCTCAGTGTGAGATCCGTTCTTAGAGGCCCAACTGGAGGAAGAGACCTGAAGGATGTCCCTGAGGCAGCTCCATCCCACACCCGCTCAGCCCAGCGGCAGAAGACGAGGTTACCCCCGGCCAGACCCCCTTCCCACGGCCCCGCACACCTCCTGCCGGAGGTCTCCACCCCACCAAGAGGTCTTCGCTGACCCAGTTCACACCATCTGCACCACCAGCAGAGACCACAGATGTGAGGACTCGGCAGTTAAGGCTGGAATGGCAACCCTCCAGGTAGCACTGCCACCGGCACTGACGTACAGAAGACCAAGAGGACATTAAATGGCATCAGCCCATTGCTCACAAGGACCAGACACTAGACAGACCTCAGCCTCACTAGATAAACCACTGCAGCTTGTCAGCTGGCTTGCAAAGAACTCCTGGGGTCCTGCAGAAGGAAACAGGTCTGTCCCAAAGATCATGGCACTCTGATGGAAGACACAAACAAGGCAGTGAGGGTCCATCTACTGTGTCCATCCACAGTGAAGTTACCCAAGAGTACTCCCCACACCAAGTGCTATTGGGAAGCTTGGTCCCAGGCAGCTAACAGGCAGGACAACAGTGGGATGATCTGAGGTGAAGGTGGAGACGTTCTATTTGGAAATCACTGTGCAATCCCTGTCCTGCACGGTCTGTGCCAAGGTCACCGAAGCTCCAGGGTAAACACACTCCCTCAGCTGCCAGGTGAGCTCCTCTCATCTCATTTTTGCAGTTTGGGCTTCTGGAATCGCCAGTGGCAAGACATCGGCATGTCCTGTGCAGGCTCGTCCTGCCTGGCTTCTATCTGGGCTGGCAGGAGGAGGCGATGGACCCAGAGAGGTGGTTCCCTGGCTACTCCCCAGCTTCGACCCGGGGAGACACAACCCGGGGCTGCCACAACCTCCGTGCTCACAAGCAGGGCTTTTTTCAAAAATCAGTTGAGATATAAATTTCAGTTCAGTTCTGATGCTCTTGATTGCTGCTTGCAGAAAAACATAAATAATTAATTGCATTAGAGAACTGTCACTCGGCCCCAATTTTGCTTCACCTAAAGTAAAAAATGACCACTTTAAAGACAAAAAATTGGCAGGCACTTAATCTTTATTCTGTGCTGCTGTCTTTTCTCCTGCTTTAAAGAACCTGCTTCTCCGTGTACCAAGTAATTGCGTTTGAAGAGTATTAGCCATCCTAACACATGGTGATTTATCAATGGTGATAGGATGTTATCCCCCTTAGAAGAGGAGGAGGGTGCCACTGAGTCTCTTATGAAATTAATAGCAACTATGGCAGATCCTAGAAAGTCCACAGAACTTTGCCAAGACTGACCCACTTCCACAACAACTTCAAGACCATTTTTAAAGGACACGTAAAAGCATTATTTTTATTTTTTTTATCTTACAAGTAAAGCATCAAGATGTGGAGGGGACATGAGAGGTTGGTTTGAGTAAAGTAAGATCTCATTCCCATTTCCACTGGTTCTTTAGAAACATGCATAGAGCAGCACTGATGGGATCAAGCAGAGCTTCTTCCAGCCCTTCTCAGCAGTAAAGGTCAGTTCATTACCTGATCAGCAAAGAAGAAAGCTCTCCTGCAGCCTCCAAGTGTGCACATCCACACTCACTTCTGCTGCGCGCAGCAGCGCACTGACGCTAACAGTTATACCAGAGAACCTCGTTAGGATAATGCTCATTATTGCCCGTAGGCTCTGACACACCTTCAGACTTCTAAAAATGGTGCAGTACAGCATTTTCTAAGAAGGCTGATGGAAAATGAAAGGAATGACAGTGCACTGATACCGCTAGATTCTGTGCTCCCTGAAGAAGCAGCTGGGAATGATACAAGAAGAAATGTTTCCAGGACGTGAGAGTTAATTTGCAACTGTAAACTACTACTAATTGTAAACATGGGGTGGCTTGAGCAACAGCCTTGGAGTTTATTTATTCCCGTCACCTCTCCATATATGTCCCAGGGGGGAATTATTATTGAACGATAAGAATGAAAACAAGTATTAAACTGCAGAAAAAGGTTTATTACCCTCACAGTCGGAAAACCAATACACTTCAGAAAGGCACTTTTAACTTTAGACAGTTTCAAATTAGAATCTTTATTCATCTGTCCATTTTGCAAAGTAGCTGTTTCACTCGTGAAAAAACCACTGGATTTGAACCCAAGCAAGCAGCAGTCAGCTCTGCCAGTCCCCCGGAGAGCCTGGCCCAGAGCACCCCCCGGGCTCCGGCCCTGCCTGCAGGACGCAGATAAAGTCATCTACATTAATCTCCTTTTCACGAAGTGAGGCTGTTTGGAGGATAACATCTCCAGATACCTGAAGGGTCTCGTGTTCATTCAGACATGAATTGGAGATTACAAGTTAAAGGGTAATTAAGATATTGTCTGCAAGAAAGTGCAACAGTGCCTCCATCAAAAGAACAAACCACATGCCTTAAAACAGTGTCACCTTAGGATGATCCACCAAAGATACAGCATGCAGCATGGCATCACGTTGCCTGTCTGACCTGATAAACAGCTCTCCTTCTAATCTGCACGGGGATTAAAGTCTTCAGACTATCCGTACTACCACAAATAAATTACGTGTTTGTTTTAATGGCTTTGAAATTTCCCTCTGACAAATTCTAAAGGTATAAATAATCTCAGAAGTCTTGCAGGAAGAGAAACAGTCATGTTTTAATAATTGTAATTCACAAAGCAGACAACGCTTGGGTTTAAATCGAAACACAGCATCGTTCTGCCAAAAGAGGCAGAGAGGGAGCATGAGGAGCATTGTGCTGACCATCTCCTAAGCACGGGGAGTTCAGGTGGGTGCCAGGTTGTACAGCAGGTACTCTGAGATGGCTGGATACAATTTAAAGTCCAGAGGAGGATTTCTAGGCAGCTCCCCCTCGTGCCAAAGCCTTTGCATTTCAGCCCGAGGGGCAGAGCACCATGGGGAGGACGGTACAACCTCGGATCGGAGACACCTCGCCAAAACCTAACATCTCACCAACAGGACGTGCAGGGCTGACTCACACGGCATCTCTCGTGGGAAAGACACAACCCTTCAGACATCACCACTCTGACCTCACCTCACTGCTGATGCCACAGCCTCTACTATGAGAGGGAAACCGAAATCCAGACCTCCTTTGTGTGTGGAAAGGGAGTTAAGGACAAGTTGCCAGAAAGATCATTATTTTTTTGTGTAAGAAGACGTAAAGCAGTGTACCTACTGGAATAATCCTATGTTTTCACCCTGTGCTGGCTGAACCAGGAACAAGGGTCCCAAAAAAAGACCATCCTAATGAGCAAGGGACAGGGGCCCTCAAAACAGAATGCTGCAGCAACGATGGCTCTCCTGGGCGACTGAGCACCATCTGTTAGAGGAGGACAGTGTGCTGCGAAGCAGTTTACGTACAAAGCTCTGCCTTCCCCAGCTCCCGCACAATACCTCTTTCCTAGCGTTGCCCTTGAAGGTAAGACCAAAACAGATTTGATTCACCTTCCAAAGGCACTCAGGCCAAGGTGCGGGCAAAAGCACAAGGCTTTTGCGAAGCACTGCTGCTCAGCAGAGGGATGAGGGCTGCGGAGGCTGCTCCTCTTCTCCTTGCACCTACAGCCTGCACTCCCACAGAGCCCAGGGCCTTGCTGCACGCCACAAAGGCTTTCTGTGGCAGAGAAAGGCATTTTCCTGCTTTCTTCAGGCAGGGAGGGCTGTCCTCAAGGTGCCAACTAAGGAGCTGCCCAAAATAACTTTCCAAGGCATGGTCCACTAAGTTTTTCTCAGGAAGGGGCAGGTGTTTGCACCTGTCCCACCAAAGTAACCCGGGGATCTCCAGAGCTGTAAGACATGAGCTACCGCCCGCTGCTGTAACACATCATTGCTTCCGAAATCAGACCAATAACTGTAGAACTGAAGACACTCAGTAACATGCAAGAGACAGTCAGGCTCATAAGGGTCGGGGCACGGGGTGTGTGTGTCTAACAATTGTTTCTGGCAGAAACCAGCAGTTTTCATCACCAGTTTTCCCTGTCCTTGGTCTCACACCAGGCCCTTCTCTCTCTTCCACCTCTGAACACTTTATGAAGAGCTAAAATTAACCCTTAGTTTCAGTGAGGAAGAAGTCCACCGTGTCCTAAAAAATCAAGACTCACCTTCAAGAGCAAATAAAAGCATTCATCTTTCACTGGCAATGAAATCAGTTTACCTGAAGGACTGATTTTTACCAAGTTATTAAATCTGAGACTCACAGTATTAGATAACTCATCTGGATTTGAACCATCAAGTGGCAGAAGGGGAAATGAAAATGACAGAAAACAAAAAACTCTTCCGAGGACATAATGGTCCATTAAGCAAAATTTTAAACCAGCTTGTCTTTGGCTCTCTATTGCTCAAACACAATCCCATTCCCTCCCTTCAGGCTGTTATTGACACTTTTATAATGAGTAACTAAAATAAAACTCAAGTGAATAAATACGCTCAAGGCATTTTGTTATTTCTGCAATTAGAGACAAACTGCCACAGTAAAGCTAAAAGCATTTGGGAAATTATATTCAAGGAAACACTTACCATAACTACAGTAATCCTTGGGCTGCTCTTAGCAACCGCAGCGAATGCTGTGAGAAGCTGGGTCCCTGTCGTTACCCACTGGTAAAGGACAATTTGTCATCTGCTATGGCACTGCGCGGCACGGCAAAATTTAATGGTGAAGAGGATCGAAGTTCTGCAAAGTCTTGTATTGGCAGCACTATTCACAAATTGCCATATGGCTTAAAAAAAGGTCACCAAACCCCAAACTATTTATTCCTCTCAAGAGAAGCATTTGCTCAGGTGGGAAGAGGCGCTGGCAGGGGAAAGCCCCCTCATCAGCCCACCTGCCCACAGGGCAAATTTCACCGCATAAAATACAGACCCTGAATAACTCCCCCCCAGCAGGTGTTGGTCAAAGTTCTGGCTTGTTTTATTGTTCATACATCTTTGGTTGCCAGCAAGCAGAAAGAAGAGCCTAAAGGCTCTTTCGACGTGATACTGGCCATGAAGATAAGACCCTGGGTGCTGAGCGCCCTGAGCCCTGGGCGAGGGTGTCTCTGAGGGGTCAGAGCCACAGAACCACGGTGTGAGCGTCGCAGTTGTCACCAGCCCACAGGTGGCCTGTCTTTGTCACCCCTGGATGACAAGGATTTATATCAGATATCGGAACTCACTACTGTGAGTTTAGCACTACATGCCCCCAGGGCATCGTGCCCAGCATTGCAGGTAACTATTACATTAACATAGTAATTATTTATTCCAGCAAAAGTCAAAGGGAATTTATTCTTGGAAGAAAGGATGGTAGAGAAAGGGAGAGTAACAGGCAGCCTGGTTTTAAAAAAAACTAATTTTCTTCTGTGTCTGGCTAACAGGCTTTTGGAAAACAGAAGGCACTAAATGTCATTTATTTGGACTTTAATAATGCTTCTGAGGCTCTTCTGCGTGACATTGCAGAGAAAGGTAAGGAAACGTGGTCTGGATGAAACAAGGAAGAGGTAGGAAGGCAGAAGATCATACTGAGAGCGCAGTTATCCCTGACCCTGGGGACACGCTGGCTGTGCTTCTGCATCTCTCTGCCTCTGATACTATTTGACTTTTCCCTTAATGGCCTGGATGACAAAAACCAGCACATGTATGACAGGCACAGCTGAGCCCCATCGCTCTGAAAGCAGCTTGGTCAACCAGACTGAGAATTCAAAAGAATCATGACAACCGGAAAAAAGATTTGAAAAAAAAAAAAATTCAGTTGAAGACTGAGAAGCGCCCAGTGCTACGTGAAGCAGGACAAGCTGGGGAGACAACAGGCGAGCCAGCAGCTCCTCAGAAAGGGGCTGGGTTTGCAGTGGATTGCAATATTAGTTAGCAATTCCCAGGGCAAAAGGCAAATGTCAGTCTGGGATGCAGGAAGAGCAGGGTGCAGAGAGAGGGCTGTGGAGCAGTCCTGTTCTCTTCAGCATTGTCCCTCTCCACGTGGTGTGGCCCCACAGAGGACCTGCTTCCACAGCCCTGCCCGGGCCCCAGGGAGGTCGGCAGAGGCACCGGGAAGCAGCTTTGGAGTGTGATGGCTCTGGGCTGAGCTGGCACACAGGCTCGGACAGGTTAAGCCTGACGCCACGCCAGCTGCTTACAGCCAGAGCCATAAGGGGGTCTGGAGTAAATGTCTCGGGGACCAGACTGCTCCTCCCAAGGAAGGTCCCAAAGATATTATTCCCTCCACACAATGTCGCCTGCCTTCAGTCACCTAATCCTCTCCTTGTTTGGTAGAGTAACACCAGGGTAGTTGTCCTTCCTTTGGCACTGACTTGCAACCTGATTTTGCAACCTGACCTGCAAATATCTGATTTTGATTAACTTGTTTGATTAAGAAAGTTTGATTAACTTGTCTAAAAAGCCCCAATCTGGCAGATGCGATCCATAACTGCTGCATGGCGGTGACTTCGGTCCTTGTTTCTCTTTCCAGGAGGACAAGACACTCGGGGGCACAGCACAGTTGAGTCTTGACATTTCTAACATATGTTGATGATGGACTCTGATTGCCTCTGTAGTAATTTGGGTTGTTCTTTCATTTTATGGGCTTTGTATAAATTGCCTTACAGCAAAATGCTGTTTGCTCCTTTTCTCTTTCAGATTCAGATCTTGAGTTCTTAGGTTTCATCGTCTTCTCCCTTTGCCCTTAGCAAATCAAGTGCAGTTTCAATTTTGACAGTAATTTCTCTTCAAAGAAGAAAATAATTGATCAGGAAGCCATTTGCAAACGTGTCTCAAAGAGAGTGTAATCTGAATGAGAACATCTAACTGCGCAGAAGCAGAATAGCAAAAGTTTACTGATAATAATTTCTGTTTCCCCAGGATCAATGAGGATGAAGTGTCTGTGTGAGCCAGTGCCCCCACGGGCAGCAGCCAGACATCTCAGAGGTGATGTGTGTCTAGAAGGGATTTGACGCTTCCACAAGAGCTGGGAATTCAAACTGGTATCCTTAAGGCACTTGCTAATACCTTAGCAACCTCCCTCTCACAGTGAATGCAGTTTGTGGCAGGATCCACACATGTTTATTTTGCTTTTGCACAATGAAATGCCAGTGCAGTAGAAGGGGTACGTCGAGAGGTGCACTCCAGTGTATCAGAGTCAAGGAATGGTTTGGGTTGGAAGGGACATTAAAGCCCATCTAGTTCTGACCCCCTGCCCTGGGCAGGGACACCTCCCACCAGACCAGGTTGCTCCAAGCCCCGTCCAGCCTGGCCTTGAACCCCTCCAGGGACGGGGCAGCCACAGCTTCTCCGGGCAACCTGGGCCAGGGGCTCACCACCCTCACAGCCAAGAATTTCTTCCCGAGATCTCATCTCAATCTCCCCTCTTCCAGTTTGAAGCCATTACCCCTCATCCTGTCACTACATGCCCTTGTAAAAAGTCCCTCTTCAGCCTTTTTTTGTACCTGGAAGGCATCCCAGCACAGCCACAGCTCAACCTGCTG
The DNA here is from genome assembly GCA_013400035.1 of Rynchops niger. NCBI lineage: Eukaryota > Metazoa > Chordata > Aves > Charadriiformes > Laridae > Rynchops > Rynchops niger. The sequence continues at coordinate 652,806 of VXBH01005633.1, read as the reverse complement.
GATGCCAACCTGAACACAAACGACAGCTTCTTGCTCTGGCAGCAAAAACAGGAGGTGAAAGAGGAACCAAGCTGCACGCAGGTGACATGGCCATGGTCAAGAACGAACGTTTCAGAGGCTGCAAAAAGCCAACTAGAGAAATCCACAGAATTAAAATCCATGAAGAAATGTTAAGCACAGAGTTGCCACAGCTGATTCAGAAGGTCCCAATGCCATAAAGTGCTGAAGGCTAAGGGAATACACTGCAAAAATATCATTATAGACCCTGCTGTTATTATAGTGTTCCCCAAGCACCCCTGGCCATTACCTGCTGCTGGAGGTGGTCATGGGGCTGAATGGATGGAGCTTTGTCCTGGCTGCTCTGAGCTTGTGGAGGTAAAAGCTGCTCGGGCTGGCGGTTCGGGCCCAGGGAGTGGAAACGTTGTGCTGCCTCTCCTGCCCATCTGCTAGCAAGGCTACAAAGCAAGGATAGAGCAGTAATTGGTGTACATTGCTGGAAGATTAATAACCACTCAAAACATCTAATGACATCGCATTTCATGCTATGGTCTGATGGACGTAATCTACCCGTGATCCACCCAAAAGCTGGTTTATAAATCAGTTAACAGTCATCAAAAGCAGCATTGATAACAAATGCATTATTTTTAGTATTAATGTATTACAGCACTTTAATTCAAAAGAATTTTGGTTTTGTCACTTATAAATGAAATCCTTATCTCTCCTTGCAGTGGTAAAACATCACTTTAAGATGATAAATGCGAAACGCTCTTTGTATTTTTCTACTTACAGTGTTTTTGTTGCCAGGTAGATCACTTACTTATAACACGGCTCCTTCAGATATTACTGAAAAGTATGCAGAAAATATCTGGACTCATATTCAATCACTCAAAATATTCATTCCATATAAAAGGCTAATTTCACTCCAGGCTTTAAACCTACATATATATTATCAGACCATTTCCACAAATTGTGACTTGATCAGGCTGCAGATATTACGCACAGAGACCACGTCTGCTGCATGCCAATGCCTGATATAAACTTGAACACTAAACTTTTCTTCCTTTCCAGCCATTGACTTTGGGAACGATGACACTGTCTGTCACCTCTGGGTCTGAACTTGCAATAGGCTGAGGACAAAACGGATAAAAATAGGTCTAAAAGCATCACCCATGACCACCAAGAAAAGGCACAGGAAGAAGAACTGAGTCTCCTTCCTATTCCACACCGTGCCATGACCCCCATAAGCAACCAGAGCAATTCATCCACACCTGGAAGCACAACGCCCGGGTTCAAGCAGTTGTTACTGGATTAAACGATTCCTCTGTAACACAAGGAGGGTGTAACTTGTCCCTATCTTTCATGGCAAGAGTTTGTTTGTTGCCTGTGTCAGCCCATCTCCCCTGAGCAGCGATGCAGGAGGCGTGGAGAAGCCCCGCTCGCTCGGCACCTGGGAGCGCTGCCCTGTTGGCTGTGGGAGGGCAAAGCTCCAGCGGGGACGAGCAGCATCTGCTTCTCTGGTGGCAGGATGCTGCACAGAGCCCAAAGGCACACGGCAGTATAAAGGCAAGCCCTGCATTTCCAGGTGCAGCAGGAGCCGTGCTGGGCTCCGCACACAGAGGAACCCGGGTGCTGCCTCTCGGCCGCAGGTTTGCGGGGAGCCAGTGGAAGGTGTCCCCGGCTGCAGCAGAGACACGCTGCTCTGGTCTTATGTGATGTGACATATTGGCTGACACATTTTATTTGGTATGTCATACCCTCACTTAGGGAGGCTCACAAATGAAATCACAGCTGTCAACCACCCAAATTAAAAATAAATCACTTCGCTGACCCTTGAACCCAAGCTGACAAGTCATTCCCCACCTGTGTTGGTTCTCAGTTTCCAATCCTCTGCTATCATCCGTGCCCTAATTTATTGCCAGCTCTGGTCCAGCCTCAGCCACTGGGCACAGCCCCCATGTGTGGTGAGGGTGGTGGTGGCTATGCCCCCAGCTACACGGGGGGCTCAGGGGAGGTGGGAGGGGTGGGACGTGCTGGGACCAGGCTGGGGGAGCCCTGCTGGGTCCAGACACTGCTCCTGCTGGCTGTGAAGCTGCTGTTCAGGCAGTGGTCTGGGGAGGGTGAACATGGAAGCGGGTTCGTCAGACCCAGCCCAGTACCCGTGAACCAGTGGATCAGGCTCTGCCTGTGTCCCCTCCTTAAGCAGCTGGAGAACACCCTACAGACAGGCCCTCATACTCATAGATGGAATTAAACACCTCCGTGTCTACCAGATGGGCACTACAGCTGGGTGCAAGCAATACAGGTGATTTCTAGAGTCCATTAAAGAGAATTTAATGATGCAAGGGTAGATGCTTTGTTGGACCTGCTACTCAAACGAGAAAGAGAACTATTGGATGATGCAGCCTCGCATGCAGTTACCGTGAGAAAATACAGCTGTGGGCTTCGGAAGAAAATCATTTTAGCCTCTTCATGGACCTGCTTGGCAGGATCTGATGAGAATATGCCACTGAGGGGTGCAAAGGGGCCCAGGAGAGCTGGCTAGTGGTCAAGGACAGCCTTCTCAAAGCACAAGAAAGGTTCATTACAATGCACGATAAGTCAAGCAAGCGTGGCAAAAGGCCAGCGGGGATGAATGTGAAGCTCCCGACTGGGCTCAAACACAACAAAGAAACATAAAGAAGGTGGGCACAGGGACAACAGGCTGCTTGGAAAGAAAACCAAAGACACAGCCTGTACATACAGGAGTGGAGTCAGGAAAGCCAAAGCCCAGCCAGGGTTGAAGGTAGCAAGCCAGGAGACAGGCATCAAGACAGGTTTCTGTAAGTACACCAGTAGCAAGGGGAGGGAGAATGTGGGCCCACTGCTCAGTAGGGCAGGGGAGCTAGTGACAAGTGACAAGAGAAGGCTGAGGACTCAGTGTCTTCTTTGCCTCAGTTTTCACAGGTAAGGGTTGCCCTCAGGCCTCCCAGGTCCCTCAGCCTTCCAGTGGTCTGTGGGAGAGAAGCAGTGTCCAAAGCAGAGGAATAAAGAGTCACTGGTCACTTGGACACACAAGAGTCCATAGGACTCCCTTAGGCTGTAGACTGTAGCAGCAGGTCCAGAGGAGGCATCCTCTTCTGTACCTGGAGCACCACAACCGGGGGACTGTGTCCAGTTTGGGCTCCCTTCTACAAAAAGGACACAGACATACCTGCTGCCTGACAACACATACATCAAGTTTATTTTTACTTATCTCATTTCTTTGTTTGCCTTTCTGTCCTGTAGACTGGCACTCTGAACCCTTAGTCAGATGTCTCCGTAAATGAAGGCAACTGAGAAGAACCAATGTTTTTAATAAAACTATTTCAGACTGTATCCACAGAAAATGATATCATGGTTACAGATGAAAACCCTGAACTGTGCTTTCCATTTCATGTTCTGAGTAAGAACTGTATATTTTAACAGTGAAACTCATCAAGAACTCATCTTTCCAAGTAAACTGCTACTAGGATGTTTAGCAGCATCAAAAAGACCTTTGAATAGACTATTTAGCAAATAGCCTTGCCTATGCGAGCTGAAAGATTTGGCAACGTTTAGTAATTTATGTCCTGCTTTTTTTAGGGGTAGGTAATAAATCAAAGAAGGTATTTTACCTGAAGATATGGAGAGAGAAGGTGCTGTCTGCTCTGCACCTTCATTATTTGTCTTCAGCTTCAAAGCATACAGCCAGTTGAAAGCTCCAAAAGGGACATATAATGATGCCCCGTAATCAGCAGAGTAATCATGAGATGGCTGTGTTACATTACTCTCTCCAGAATATTAATGGAGTGAGGACATTGCAGACTGATGTGCAACAAGGGTTTAAAATCCTTCCAAATGGTTTCTTAGTCCATTATTTCTGATGCCGTGCCACTCTGTTATCCAGGCTGAGAACAGGAGGAGGAAGGCAGATGCATAATATTCGCTGCCGTTGAGAAGCGGTGCAATCTGTGTCTCCTCTCTGCTGCACCTCCCTTCTTCAAAGAGCCACACATGCAGAATTGAAATACTGTGTGTTAAAAAGCAGCGTGGTTTTGACCTCCAGAACCGATCCTGGACTCGCTGAGGCTGCAGGCTGCCCGGAGACGTGCCAGGTAGCCAAGGACGTGAACTGTGGCCACGTGAAGTCCCGATGGACTTGCTCTCCCCTGCTCTGCCGGCTGGGAGCTGTGGTCAGGCCTTGCACAAAGCATCCGCAGCAGCTTGTGCCTCCTCTGCCCACCCTGCACAGACAATGGACTGGGACCATCCTGTGGCCCCCAGCACACAGGGACATCCCCTCCAGGAACCTGTGGTGCCCTGGGCTGTGTCTGGCAGGACGTGCGCCCGCAGGTGAGCAGCATGGATGAGGAACGGGTCTGGATTTGCAGATGGGCTCAGACCACGCTTAGAGGGCTCTAGAGGATGCACTAGCAATAAGGAGGGTGATTCTGTGGATGAATTTTGGGTTGCTGCCTTCAGTCAGAAAGCACAAGTGCTCTCCCAGAAGACATCGGGCGTTTGATGCATTGAGCAGACATCCACAAACCTGCTGGGAGCAGGGGAACCGTTTCCAGTGCTGGGTTGGACTGGTCAGGGACATAGAAAGGTGACATGAGACCTGGGAAAGGCAACCACTCCTTGGCAAAGTATCTTCAGAGGCCCAGATCCCAACGGTGGCTTATTTGGTATTGCTCAGATGCGCAGTTGGAAATGTGAAGGGAAAACTACTCACTCCATCCCTGGGTCAGCAGGAAGAAGACATACTAAAAGCGTCAGACTAAGACTAAGAGCATCAGCTGGATTATCCACATCAAAAACTTAACTTTCACTAAAGAAAATACTAATTTCAAGTAACTTTACAGGAGATAACAGCTCTCGTTTAACAACAGCACGCAGAAATCTGTGCTGGTCAATGCCGGGGGCAGAGCAGTGCGGGTAGAGCAGGGATGTGTCTGCAATTCATCTGGCTCAGCCCGGGACTGCTGCTCCCCCACATATGCGGGGCCAGCGGGCCGGCAGCAAGGACAGGACAGGCGTCCCAGGCAGAGCGGCGCAGTTAAATCTCTCAAATCTCAAATAAGCTCAAATCTCTGCCCTCACAGCTTTTTTTTCCATGAAAGACTATTTTCAAAAACAGAATTCAGAAGAATGATTGGTTTATGCCGAAAAGTGCTTATTCAAAAGGCACAGCACTCCAGCTGAGCACGACAAACAAAATACTTTCCGTCACAAATGTTGCTCTGGTATCTTGGCACAGCCACCCAAATACACGCTAACGCCACCCCACCTACACACCAGTCCCCAGTACATATACTATAATGCCTCACATAGCAAGGGATGCCACAGCACCCTAACGAGAGGGATGAACAAGGTATCACAGGAGATGAATCCAACGCAAATCCCACTCTTAAGAGTCAGCACAACACAACGCCCCGGCAGCGTTTCCAGCCTTAGCCAAATGTTTCCGTTTTTCAGGTTTTGCCTGGAAGTCGAGGTCATCCCTGGACACATCTTGCAATAAATGTTTACAATTTCTCCATAATCACAGAAAAAATAATTTTTTGAAAGTTCTTTCTGTAATTCAATTCAAGTTAATTTGTCAGGGAAGACAGGTTTGTTGCTTCACAGTGTTCTGGTTCTTTCGTTCAGTGCCCTTCTCTAGTTAAGCTGTACTAATGACTCTAACTCTTACCAACTTAGTTCTTTCCAGAAGTCAAATGAGGGCTGGTGAGCAGGGTAACACAGACTTGAAGGGATCCTCTCTGACCTCTCAGTCTTCACTCTAGCAACATCTCTCACCTGATCTAATTTATTCTCCACAGAGTGGTAAAAAAATATGAAAACCACCAAGTCAAATTGCTGGAGAGGCTTCATCGAGCTGAAAACTGCTTCACACACTCCTATTAATTGTGTTTTTCTCTCCTAGCCTCTTTGCATGCAATTCTGACTCCCTGAGAGGGAAGCATTTGCAGAGGTAAGGCGGTATAAAAGACAGAGGTCAATATTGCAGATATTCTTCTGGGCAGTCCTGAAAGTTTTCCAAATTGTCTGTGTGTGTGTCTCCATGACAGTGGCACTAAACTTCCCTAGAGAGAAGGCTTATTGCTTGTGTTGATTTTAAAGCCTGGTCCTCTGCAGGATGAACACCGATGTTTCTTCCCTGGTGGGAAAGGCTGGGAGGTCCATTCTGCAGGACAGGTCCATGGCATACCCTGCCCGGAGAAAGTGTCTGTATCAGGATCCACACGAGGATCTGACACATCTCGTCCTGCCCGCCCTGTGATGCTAGTGCAAGTGGAAGAAACAACTATTTTCTGTCCTCTCTAAGGATCTCCGGCATTACTCCTGCCAACTTGGTGCTTGGCACAGAGCAGGACATGAAATGAAGACTGTTCTCGCCACCTGGTGCTGCTGATGGTAATTACAGGAGAGCAGTTCTGGGATGCCACACTAGGCTTCATCTGCCTTCTCAGGGAAGCTGTGCATCAGAACTGACTACTGTAATTGCCAGCAGTGGAACTAGATGGAGAAAACCATCTTGGAGCCCTGTTGAGTGCCACCCAGGAGCAACACTGGTAACAACACTGCTGTAGTGCTGTCTCCAGAGAGGACAGAAAACAGTTGCTGTTTCTCCCATTTGCATCAACACTGCAATGTGGATGGGATGGGATGGGATGGGATGTGTGGCTTGGTGCAGATGCATTCCCCAGGCTGGTATCCGATTTGTTTACACAGACAAATCTGCTCGTATGATGGGAGCTCCTCTCCACCACGGCGCACTCATGCCCTTGCTGTAGAAATAGTTCCTTCGGACTGCGGAGAACAAATCCCAGAGCGTGATCTGCACGGGAAGTTCCAGATGGGGACCTCTCAGCATCATCACTGTGTGAATTTGGGGTGACAGTGACATCCTGAGGATTTCACAGATTCTCTTTCAGTGTTTTGAATTTCTTCACCTCAGTGCTCTGCACCCTGACTTTGGGGCCCGGGAATGATCCGTGGGCTGCCATTACACACAGTTGAGAGCACTCGCAGGAGGACTGAACGCCGCGGAAAAGCGTGGTTTCGGGGTTGCACCACATCTCCCCAGTCCATTCCCCGCTAGGGACCCAGTGCTCACGAGCAGGCTGGCCAAAAACCAGTGCGGGGAGCAGACCTGAGAGCGGACTTTGGCTTGATGCTATTAACTCTACTGGATTTGACGGGAAAGGAAGCAGCAGACAACAGCAGAAGGAAAGGAAGCAGCAGCAGGACATCAGCATCTGGAGCAATTCAATTTGAAATTAATTACATAAATTATGTAATGAGAAAAATTAGCTAAATTGGTGTTTCTGCATGAACTCAGAATGCAGATAGCATGACCGCAGCCTGCGCCTTGAGCACACTCCTGCTCCGCATTAACACTCTCCCCAGTATCTCATTTGGTGTATTTGGCGACCAAAATATTTCAAGTTTCAGACAAAGATAAATTGAGGTCTGCAGCATTTGCTCTCTTCCCCCAGTTAAGCTCCTGCCGGAGTACCCGACAGCACCTCCGTGACAGCAAGACCATCAGTGCCACTCACCGCCGAGCTCCAAGCTCAATGTGAGTGAAGCGTCATCTCGACTGACACCATCAGGTAATGGCTGACCTTGGGCTGCTTCTGAAGAAAATGAATTAGCTTACAGAGGCACTCAAGTGGAAAGCTGAAACTATCATTTTCCAAAGATATTCAAGGTAAAAAGCCTCAGGGACAATCTTTTGTCAGTTTCTGAGACTTGATTAACTGCCTTAATTCCACATGATTAATGACTTCCAAACCTCAGGAGACCCAAGCCTCTGTACACATCGTATGACTGGAGTGTCTTCAGAAAAGCCCTTCTCCAAAGACCCCTACAAGCTGCTCGAGAGCCACAGCCACCAGTGCCCCTGACAGACCGTACAACCCTGTGCCTTTCTCACGCAGCATCTTCCTCCTCCCGTCCCAACCGCAGTGGGGATGCAGAGGGATCCCACTCAGCAGGGAGGGGAAGCCCAGGTAGCACATTTCAGCCTTGCAACCTAAAGCCGTGGCCAAGATGCAAATGGAAAGAGAAGAATACAAAAAGAGAGAAGGAAGCACTGGCCTTGTCACTTCATATGACTTGCCACATCAGCGTGTGTTCTCCAAATGAATACTGCTTGTTTCACAGTAATGGTAAATATTGTGATGTTGAACGTTTGGACTTCTTATTATAAACAAAATGAAATTAATGTATTGAATGAGTCTGAAATAGTTAAGCACACATGCACCACACGGGTCTTACACAAGACATCAGTAAAACACTGGTATCTGAATCATTAATCGCTTGTCAAAGGTTAAAACAGTAGAGCCTCCAGTAAAAATGCACAGTATTTTATGCAGCACAAGGTAATGGATAAAAAATTCATCCCGTTTCTGCCCTTGTTAATAGAATGTGAGAACTGTGCATCTACAGGATCTATAAATAAACTACCAAGGCTGACTTGCTTCTACTGTACTTAATGGTAGGAAATTGCATAAAAGAGTTGCTCGGGCAGGCGGTGACCTTGAGCAGCTGATGTGAAGAGAATACAGAGGGCTGACTGTGGCTCCCGAGGTGGGCTCCTGAGCGAGGTGATCGCAGGAAGTGTACAGCAGAGCTGCGATCTTCTGATTTGTATTATGGAGAGTGAGAACATAGCTCACATGAACAACTCACCGAATTACGCGTGGACTGGATGATTATTTTTATTTATTTATATTTATACAGAAGAGGAAAGTGCTGCACAGATCAATAGAATTTGTATTCTCAGAGCGAAACACAAAACCCGGCTCTGTGGAAACAGCTATCGAACTTCACTGGGCACCCACTCGCACTCTTATTTTATTTTCCATTAAATGCCTCAGAGCTTTTGCTGCTAAATGAATCCCTGCTGACGAAGGCCAGGGGCAGACAGTTTCTGCTAACACACAGGCAGCAGCTCACCTCCGCAGGAGATGTTCTGGGCACTGGCTGGCCTCTCCCCTCCACAGCCAGAGTCCTCGCGCCTTTGGGAGAAGAGTGTGAAGTTGAATTTGCTGGGCACCCCCTGCCACAGCCCTGCAGCGCCCGTGCCTGACCCTGCTCCCGGCAGGGAAAACATTTGATAAATTGAGGATACCTTTACATCTAAGGAACTATTTCCCGTCGCTTATACCTTGGACAAGCTTTCGGCATCTCAGTTCACACTTGCTATGCTAGGTCAGTCCCAAGCTGATCTTTCTGGAACATTTCCACTGCAAAAAGTAGGCTCTTTTTAAGAAAGACAGCAGAGAATGCCCCATCCCTGGAGGGGTTCAAGGCCAGGTTGGATGGGGTTTGGAGCAACCTGGTCTAGGGGAAGGTGTCCCTGCCCAGGGCAGGGGGGTTGGAATGAGATACTCTTTAAGGTCCCTTCTAACTCTAACCATTCTATGACTCTACGAGAAAAAAATGTTGCTCTCTCTATCTTAAATTCATTGTGCAGCAGGCTTTGTAGGGCAGAAGAAAATCCACTCAGATTTGTCCCAAAAAAGCTTTGGAAAATGGCAGTCAACAGATTTGCCAGTGAAATCCTTTTTTAGTAGCAGTGTAAAGCCCTCAGAGATCCCTTCGGCCCTGGGCACGCTCCTCCAGGAGCTGCAGCTGAGGAGTGCCATGGGGTGGCCCCCAGCAGTGACCAGGGAGTCCACCTGCCCGGCAACAAGGGGACAAGCCATGAGATTTGTGGGGCTTGAAGGAAAAGGGCAAGCAGACAATGAGGGAAACGCAAGGAGGAGATGGAGATGGCCTTTGTGGTGGAAGGAGACTGGGAATCAGCGTGTGGCGAAGCCAGGGAGAAAAGATCTGGGAGCAAACTGGGAAAGCCCGCACAGGGAGAAACCTGAGACACAAAGGTAAGTCTGAGAGGCAGCTTGTCGGGGGGAACCTGTGCAGGTGAGGGAGAAACAAGGTCCAGGGTCTGTCTGAGGAGCTGGGAGGATGAGGATGGGAACTGAAAGAGAAAGGAGAGCACAGGGTTGAGAAACCTGGAAGGACCAGGCTTATTTATAGAAAAGTGCAGGGACTGGAATGATGAGGGAGGACGAAGCCAAGCAAAGAGCAGTAAAAAGCTCCTGAGTGTGGGGGAAAAGGGCAGTGCTTACCGGACCAGCGCCTCCAGCTGGGAGCAAAACCCAAGATCCCTGCGCCTCACCGTCTGCCAGCATCCCCCAGGAACATGCACCTCCTCCTCCCCTCGAGTGCTGGTGGGCACAATCTTTAATTACTTTTTTTTTTGCACGAGGTCGAGACCCTGCAGTGGTGAAAGATCTCGGAATGAATACTGGTATGTTGCGCCCATTGCAAGATCTAGGGATTCAGTTTTGCTAAAATGCAAACCGGGAAATCACAGGAAGACAAACTGGAGCTGAAGGAGTGGGGACTCTGCGAAATGCCACTGCTCCGCTGAATCCAGAGAGAAAGTTAAAAGTGCGCTTCTCTCTGCTGGCTCTCCAACCTTCCCCTGGGGTTTGCAAGTCAAGTTAGGTTCTTGTTGACTCACCTATCTGCAGGGAACCATGACTGCAAGTCAAATTCTGCTCTGTTTCACAAGCAGATTCTCAGCAGCCTTTGGAGACACCAGAGGAAGCTGACACAACACCTATTCTCCGTTCTTTGCTCCAGAAATGTTATTTCCATATGCCTTCTGGCCAACCATGTCTTAGAAAACAGTAACCACCAACTCTTTCTGCTGTTGCTGCAATGGGAATGTTACACATGAGCAGGGAAACGACACTCTGTGGACATCTGGAAAGATAAAGCTGCTTTCCCCCCAGTGCCGACGTCAGCGCTGCCTGCAGGCTCTCTGAGCACATCACAGCAACAAGCCCGGCTCCTGCAGGGAGCTCTGGTCATCTCCTGCTCTCTGGGGCACTGCCCAATTTGGGGATGTCAGCTCCAATCCAGTCCCTTAAAACCAGCAAGACAAATGTTAACCCTTGGTTAACATGTTAAACCTTTGCAAGACAAATGTTAACCCTTTGCTGAGTCTTAGTCTCAACTTGGAGTGAATCTGAAATGCTCCAAACACTTTGCAATAGCCAGGAAAAGAAGAATTTTAATGCTCTCGGATATGAACTGAAGTTTTCCAAACATGTGGAAAACAAAGGCGTCCCCAAAACTCGAATGAGAGCATGAGGATGGTCAGTGTGGCATTGTGGGACAGGCAGTAATATGCCTGTGACTATTTAAATGTGTTTAGGAGATGGCTTTGGGATGGTCACTCCTGTACCCCCACCTTAGTCTCATGTTCTAAAAGATAATGAAAAAAAGGATTAGTGACACTGGACTCACTTGTAGCGATTGCGTGACTTGCAGATGGCAAGCACTGTACAGACTCCGGTATTACAGGGCTCTTCCAACACTAAACTGGTCACTACCATGTGGCATTGCCGAAACCATCCCTCTTTTCCCAGACTCACTGGATCTCACTGAGACAGAAATGACTGACCATTCCCAGTTCAGAGTTATCCCAGGCTTTTTACGATCATTGCGCTTCTTTAAGATACCTGCACTATTACGAGTTTTAGTGCCAGTCCAAATGAAATTAATTTTACAATACGTATTTATTTTCCTGCTTCTTAAAAGAACAATTTGGAAACCTACTGGACACCTTGAACAACAATAGTATTTTTTATTTATGGCAACAAAATGGGTTCTTTGCCTTCCTTTTCTCAGGGAGAAGAGTCAGCACGGGCAGCACCCCAGCTTGCATAAGAATGTATTTTTTTTTACATACTGTTTGCACATAAAACTATTCAGGAGTTTAGCATTTCCAACCTTTCATTTTGTCACAGTACTGTCTGTTATTTCTAATTCCTTACACTAGGGGAAGGGACAGGGAATAGAAATTGAATATCAAGTGAAATTTACTTTGTCTCCCCTGTAGTGAACAAAGAAAACCTGACTTATCGTATTGTAATTTCATGACCCACAGCATGAGCTAGTGAAAAAATCCTTAGTAATGTTACTCATCACTACCACGGAGTGCTGGGCACTTCCTTTAGTCTTTGTTATAGCCAAAACTGTAGAAAAGTTCGAGACTACATGGCCAGCAACAGAGTCGTTGTGGCTGGAAGAGCACTGATGTTGCTTCCAGACGGAAGTTTCTTCATTGCTCTCCCTTCGCTGCTCTCTCTCCACATCTTAAGTACACACGTGGCTCTTCTTTCCTAATAACTGGTTTTACAGCTCTTTCTCAGTCTGAAGTGACAAACATACTTGTGATACTCTGACGATTTCCTACAGGTATCCCAAATGATTTGGGGAGAGAGAATACACTGAGATGAGGAGAATGTAGGGAGGAAACAATCTCCTTATTGTGCCACATGCCACTATGAATAAAGACCTTGCAAGAAAAACTATCATTAATGCAGCTTAGGTGATGCTGGTTTTGCAGGCGTGCTGGCATCAGGGGAATACACTACAATGAAGGCTGGTTTTCTCTGCTGAGGAAAGAATAGGAAGAATTGACAAGAGAACTTTTGGCAATTCAAATCAGTCCCTTCCCGTTTTGTTTTAAAATGGCTCGGTGTCCTCAGGAGGCTGCACAGCCGGGTAGTGTTCAAATGCACAGTTCAAATGAGGCACAAACTCCTGCAGCCAAAGTGGATAGACAGCAAGGAAGGAACTTGTCCCATCATCATTATTTCACTCCAAAGCATGTTTACTGTCACCACAGAGATGATTCACCTCTGAGTGCTGTGGCACTGAAGACTGTAAACACACAAACACAGACAGTCTCAGCGAACAAGAGTAAGGAAAGTGATTCTTGCGTTCATTTTACAGAGGACTAATGCAGAGAAGAAGGAACCCTCCAAAAGATGCTGGCTTTTCTGCATTAGTTTACTGCCTCTGCCTCACGGGATTGGTGATGTGCATAGAGCGTGTACCAAACCACCTGCCCACTCCCACATGAAGTGGACTCCAGGACTCAGACGTCCCACATCTGCGCTGATGACAGCCCCATCCTCCCCCTGCTGCCAGGCTGCTCCGCTCCCAGGGACACAGAGCCGCGTCTAAAGAATGCAAAGGGTCTGCTTTGAATTTCCCATCTAATCTCTTGCAAAAACACAGAAAACATTCCCTACAGGCCCAGAAATTCTGGTGGGGCAGAGAAATGTCTCTCAAAAAGCCTGTCAGGCCTTGCATGATGACACCCAGGCCAGAAGATCTGCCGCAGCCCATGAGCCAGAATCTGGCCTGGAGCACTGGGAAGGCCAGGCAGCTGCGGCTTCCCTCGCCCTGTCCTCCCCAGGACAGAGAGGATACCCATCGGTCCCAAGCAGCCACCAGCCACTGGTATAAAACAGGCTTTGTCACCTCATCTTCCAGCCCCCCGTGGCTCATGAGCGTGTTGTCGTCAGACAGCAGTCCCCAGCAGCTCCCTTTCCACGATGGGTTGAAAACAGCAATGCCATTTAGCAAAGCAAACTTTAGCTGACAGCGTAATTAATGTGAGGCAGCCATGAAGATATCCTTCGGAGGATCAGCAACATTCGCCACGGTGTTAAATCCTGCTGTCAGCACGCTGAGAAATACGCTAAAGATACAGCGAACGCGGTGGCAGGCAGCACTGCCTGTGTGCAGCGATCCTGCCCGCATCCCGCGGGCTGGGCCCGGTCAGAGAACGAGATGGGATGTTGCTGCTTCCTCACCTCTGTTTCTACTGCTCTTCACGTTCTAAAGGAATACTGCGAGTGAAAGCAGAGCTGAAATTGAGATTTCAGGGGTTTGCAAAGCAATAATTTCCAAGGAAAGCATGTAGCATGAAGTTGCGATGTTCTGAAGCCCTTCCCAGCTGCGAAGGAAGGTAGCTGTTTGCCCAATTTAACTCATAAACCCTGAGGAAAGAGATCTTACAAGGGATGCTCTCCTCTCTGAGGGAAAACATAGATTTGATCTGTCAGCATCTGTATCAATCAAATGATAGTTCATGCCTTAATTTTGCCAGCAGGGATCACTCTGAGGAGCTGAAAGGGCACCATCCGGCAAGTTCTAAGCATTTGTGAAAAAGGCAGCCTCTCTTTATTGCAGAAGACACCTCTAAAGAAAAAAAACTACTTCGAGAAAGCATCACTGCCTAAAATAGAAACTTTCAGTTCTGCAGCATCTAGAAGAGTAAAATTTCAGAATCTTTTTTTATACCTTTTGCTAATTCTTTAAAAAGAAGCCAGAGAATAACCAAATAACTTTCTATAATTATTCTAATAGTCAAATTCTGCTCTTTTCCTTTTTTTGATTATGTACTCATAGGCAGAGCTGATTTTGTCTAATAAGAGGGCGAGAATCAGGAATACTCCAAAAACACCCAAACCAACCCCACCATGGATCAGTTCGTGGGATGCAGAGGTCTGGACACCGTTCCAGGTGACTCGGAAGGGCCTTACCCCGGCCCCACAGCGTGTCCTTCACACATTCATGTACCCAGACCCCGAAGAGCGCTGAGCTGCAGCCACGCACCGTGCACAGCACGTTTTGCCAGCTTCAGAGTACACAACCTCAGGCTAACCTCTAGTTCTGACAATTGTTGCTTTGTTCTATCTATCTCACAGAGTAAACCCCAAATTAAACTAATAACCATTACTATGTTGTTCTGAAAAGTACACGAAAGTCCTCAATGTCTCTGGCTCTAGCAAGGTTTTCATAATTAAACAATATTCAGAATGTATCTTTTCTGCATTTACACAGAAAGACCCAAATGTTACAAAAACCTGGTTTCTGCAGAGTAGCTCCATAGTAGGGCACGCAACAACAAAAATCTTCTTTGGTATTAATCCCATTCATTAAAAACATGACACAAATAAAGGTTTTCCTGTCCAAAACATCATTTAGCTGTGCCCATTTTGCAAACATCTCGGGTTTCAATTCAGTAAAAAATAAAACAGGACTAAAGCACCGAGATACATTGTCACACCATTATTTCTGTTGTTATTGTACAAAACTGACACCCTGAGCTAACTTTGAGCACTGAAACCAATGACCAGTGAACTGGTGCACCATGCATAATTCAGGAGTCCTTCCCAGGGGTTTTGGGCAGTTCTCTTGAAACCAGCCAAACCAGTGCAGCACGGTGATAAAGATGCATCACCTCTGTTGTTAAGATGTGAGCCTTGTCTGCCCAGCCAGCTCACTGGTTTGAAAGCAATCCTTGTCCCACGGCCGGTTTGTATCCCTGGTGTCTGCTCTAGGAGCACTGGGTTACTCGGATGCACACGCTAGAGTTTGACAATAAGCTACCACTGAGCTGCACAGGCACAGGGTGCCCAATCGAGTTGAGGCAGAACAGGTAGTCCTGCTCAACATCTTCTATCCGGGCATTTCAGGAGCACAAATAGACGAAAACATCGTCAAAAATAGAGACGATTTTGGAACAAGTGAGATGAGAAACAGAGCACAGGAGGGACCAGGAAGAGGAGAGAAGATTGCTGTAGACTTCCAGCCAGAAACCCTGGCTCTGGTGTCACTGGGCCAGCCAGAGTGACCAGTCAGACCACTTAGTGATGAGTGGCCCCAGAATCAGGGTTAAAGCCTTCCTCTGCCCTAGGCTGCCCCAGAGCTCTCCAGCACAGAGCCAAGTGCCCACGCACGCAGGATTGCCTCATTGCAGGGAGCCTTTTTTGCACAAAAGTGAGACCCTCTCAGAAGCAGTTTCTGCGTAAGCCCTCTGCCCTAAGGTGTCCTCACAAGGACTGAGAGGAGAGATGCAGCAGACCTGATGCATCGGCCCTTTTACACGGCTCAGTCTTGCACAGGGGCCTCCTCCTCCCATTCGACTGCTGGAGTGACATGGAAAGGGACACATGTCATTAAACACAATTAATATCTGTACTGTAATAAACTGTCACGCAGTAGCTCGCTGTACAATACAGCCCTACACAGAAGCTGGCATATGACATTCATGTCATGATGCTGTTGCAAAAACCCGCGTAAGCTGGGCTCCGTGAGTAGAGATCTACGGCAATGACATCGTCCTGATGGCATACCTACATTTTCTGGCTGCATACTCCACTTTTAATACAGCACTGTATTACCAAAGCCCTTCTACCATTTCGGGAGCATGGGACTTGTCTAGAGAGTGTAAAAATTATACTAAGGTATTTAGAAAAATCCAGATGAGTTCTGAACAAACTTCTCAGCAGAGCAAATTAGCCCCAAAAGGCCAGAGTGCTAACACAGGCATCTTTTAATGGCACCCGAGGCCTCTCATGAGCAGCCTGACACTGAGCTGCATTCCCAGCCCAACACCTTCCCCTTCCTACATGCTCTGAAATGTGTTTCATCCCAGCTCCTCCTGGCTGGGAGCAGGAACAAAGAGGAGGGATGTTTCTGTGGTGCTACTGCTTCGTTTGGAAATTTAATAGCAACTTTAGAAAAAGATTAAAGAGTGTTTTAATCAACTTCAAACAGACAACAGATGTTGGCTTTAATAAAAATGAGTTATGAAAGAGAAGGGAATAACAAGAATTAATTAGAGGATGCTGAGCAAAGAAAGTCCAGAAATTTGACATTTCCTCACCATTACTTTACAGATTAGCGTCCTCTCAGGACAGGTGGGTACTCTTTTTTTTTCCTGTTTTTAATAAAGACAGTATCACATTGGTAACGCTGCTACAGAAAGCACAGATCATTAGCTCTGTATTTCAGTAGTGTAAACACAGCCCTCAAAGTCATCGCTCCAGCTCCTAGGAGCATCTCTTAGAGCCTAGCACAGGTGCCAGGGAACGTTGGTTCTGGTACTTTGGGGAGCAAGGTGATGGGGAATCAGCAGAGAAAAGAAATATTGCCAAATGAATGATGGAATGTGGACTGTCTTTTTTCTTTAGCAAGAGCAATAGACGCTGTGGCAGGGCTCTGAGTGACCTCCTCCAGCACAGCGACACCCGCACAGTAACAGTGAAAAGGGTCAGAAATAGGGATCGCTGAATTACTGACTGTGCACAAGTCACTCCCTGCATACGCTGCATACCCCACAGGACTGCTGAGCTCCCTCCTCAAACACGGAGAAGCATTCCAGCACAAAATACTGCAATGAGAAAACTTCACGATAAAAGTAAAATGATATCCAGAAGCAGCAGATATAAAACCAATACAGAAAGCTAAACTCACTGCTTGCTCTTCTAAATACGTGGACTTGGAATAGAAGATGGAATGACTGTAAAATATTGTATGTAGAGTCATGGAAGGAGAAGTGCGAAGAAGTAATTTAGGGACATGGTTTAGTGGTGGACTTGGCAGTGCTAGGTTAACGGTTGGACCCGATGACCTTAAAGGTCTTTTCCAACCTAAATAATGTTACGATTCCATGATTCTGGGATTCTAATTCAGAAGTATTCAACCCCCTAAATGACAGGTGGCTTTTCCCACAGTCAGGCAGGACTGCAGGATGCCAAAGCTTGCAGCACAGAATCCTTTTGCTTTGTTAAGCCCGTTAATTAAGCAGGCTTCAGGAGCTGCTCCCTTCATCTCCACGAGGAACTGCCCTGTGCAGCCAGTGCAAACCTTTGTGGGTAACAGACCCCTGCAGCCCCTACGGGGGTTACTGGGGGCACCAAGCTGTACCAGGAACCGGCCGTCTTGCGGTCACAACACTACTACCAGTGACCACAGCTCTGAAGCAATGCCACACAACACTGGGATGAAGACATCCAAAGGGACACCAGAGCAAGACACACTGAGTAGCCATAGCAACCCACAGTGGCTATCTATTTTCCTTCTTACTGTATTAGTGCTTTTCTCTTGTGCTACTGATTTTCTATCATACTGTATAAGCCGCAGGCTAAACGGATCTCCAGCCAGCTGAGATACTAATGTCCTTTGAAAATAATTTTATTAGCAGGTTTTCTTCTCATCATCCTAAAAGCGCTGCACTTAACTTGGATTTTCTCTAAAAATGACAAAGAAAGGAAAAAGTTGCCACCGGTGCTTAGTCTCACCGGACAGCAAGCTGCTATAACCATTTCTGTATGTTACTCCCATCCACTAGTCTTATCTGAAAATGACTGGCCAGGATTTTGCCAGGATTCCCATGAGTGGGAAAGCCGGGCAGTGGCAGGCAGCTCCCGACGGAGCTATGTGCTCCTCCTCTGCCCCGGGAGCAGCCAGGGGTCCTCTCAGGGAAACCGTGGTGGGGAGAGTGCACCTGGTGGTGGCACAGGAGGGCACCGGAGGTCACAGGAGCTCCTCTCGGCAAGGCAAGGGGACTGCCAGACTCAGACTCTACACCTCAGGACAAGAGGGAAACCATGCAACTGAAACTAAATTTTATCATAAATGGACTGATGAGACCCACCTTCACAAAAGAAGAGGCAGCTCATGCTGTCGTAATTGGCAGCATCTTGCAGAATCTTAATGACTTATTTATTTATTATTTATTTACTAGTCTTGTTAGAATGTGAGGAAGACGGAACAGAGTTAAGAAAAGCAAGAGAAATTTATTTAAAATTTATAATAATGCATACTCCCTGTCATGCTGCATTAAAGCTCTGCCAGGCAAGCACTAAACTGTGATGTTCTACAAGAGTTAACTAAATGCGAGGAAACCAATGTGTCATTTTTTTACACCTGTACCTAAGAAGCAGGAATGCTTACCCCGGCAAAGGGTGAGCTGCCAGCACAGGATTTAACACCAGCAGCGTGCTGGCATCGCGCTGAGCCACGTCTGACACTGCAGCAGCAATAGCCACTGGCCCCGAACCCCGCTGCTGAGGGACCTACTTCATCTTCTCATCATAAACATGGCAGTAAATAGGCTAAGTGGGCTAACACCTACCACTACAGAATCACAGTGCTGGGGTCACTGAAAGGATGCATGATTGCTATCCACAGAATTTTAATTCCCTCAGATATTTTATTACTCACAGTTCTTCTGTGCCATACCAACAGCAAGCCATCTATATGACTCTGAGACCTCAAAAACCCAAACCACAAACATTTTTACGTTCCTCCACATAGCTGCTTCATGCAAAGTAAATTGCCAAAGAGCATATTAATGCATTCAGCTTAAAAAGGCTTGTTTGCACTTGTTTCCTTGAAGGAATTTGAAAATGTTCTTCCTTCCTTCCCTTTAAATGTCAGTTTGGAATTAGTATGCCATTGTGTGGATCAAGGCCATTTGGAAGAATATAAAATATTCAATTAATAAGCCTCTGGCATATTTAATCATGACATTGAAATGCTAAGGACTGTATTAACATTTATTATTCTCTATAAAGGAAGGATCTCCAGCACTCTGCCTGCAACTGTTCCATAATAGCTCTTTAGAGCTCGATGTGGGTTTTTGGTCTCTTTCCTAAACCAATGCTGAAAGGCAGTATTAATGCAGATTAAGCTAAATTTCATAACCACTAGAGTAACACTCCAAGAGAGAGTGAAATTACTAGCTTTTGATTTAAAAAAACTGGGAGAAACATTTTTTTTTCCATTTTCAATTAGCAGAGCTTAAATGGCAGAGAATTATGCAGGCGAGTCTTTCCATTACTGGCTTAGGCGACAATGAAGAGTGAGGAGATGCCAAGTACTGCAGATCCCAGTCAGAGCGGGAACGTACCAGAGAGACACATAACTCCAGAGGGAAACAGCCATTTGGATGCCACTAAATGAGTCCTTCTTCAGGGTTTCAAATATTTACATCACCTTCAGCCGCTTGGCATATCAATTTGCTGCATTTCATCATGTGCTTCAGGCAAAGAACAAAAGTTGGGGCTTATATGGATTATATTGCATTCAGAGATATGCAATTGCTCAATCACCTCACACACCTGGTCCAAACAGCCAAATAATTAGACACTATCTATTAGGGAAGATGCTCAACAAAGATGAATCCGCCCTACTCTCACGATTTAAGTCACCAATCAGAAAACACCAACACAGCAAGTATTTTCATTTGTATAATACAGAGAGTTGTCTGCTAAAATTCAAGCAATGCAGCCCTACCTAGTGTGGGTAATTCCCCAGCGTGGATAATACGAAGCGAGGTTTGTCCACCTCCTAGCCTGCTCCTGACCCACTCTCCCACGGCATGACGCTTGTCCCACAAAAGCCCCTGCTTCCGCCTTGGGTGACACAAGGACATGGGCTAGACAAGGACTCACTTTCTAAGAACAGAATCATCAAAGGGATTTGTGTTACCTAAGACAGAGGTTATGTATGGAAATCTAACATTATCCCTAAACCCATCCAAAGTTTGATTCTGTTGGTTTTGGAGAGTCCCAACTTCTGCTGGGACTGTGTAAGGTTCTTGTAAGGATGCTCACTGCCTCAGAGGAAGGTCCCGCCACCTCCTAGGATTGGGCCCAAGCCTTGCGCCAAAGCCCATGGTCAACACATTTTGTCTGGACTCTGCATTGACATTGCATTTGACATATGCATGAAAATGGCAAAGAACAAAACCGACATCTGAAAAAATTACAGAGGTCGTTCTGATTATGAAAGCAGCTTCAGAGCCCAACTCCCTTCAGCTGGGAAAGGAGATTCTCCGAGATAATGGGCCTGGAAACAGGGTTTCCTTCTTTACAGGCAAGTATTAAACGCACTTAGGTACCATTAAATGTCTTTCCCAAAGAACTTCAACTCCGTGCATTCCCGTACCAGACATACTTGTGAATAGAAGGCTGGAAGACCAATGGAGCAAAATAAAACACACACATACACATCATGCCTGTGGGACTTTATTTAAATAAAGCTACGCTGAAGCCCTGACCACAGTTACTTAGAAGGTAACTTGATTCCTCTGTCTAACTTTATTAAGCCATCTGTACAGTATTTAAGAGTTCTCTTTTTGACTGATGGCAAAACTGATTCTAGACACCCCCAACTGAACTGTGCAGAGTTTCGCCTACTTTGCAAGGCAGTGAAATTCAATTGGAAGTGAAAGATATTACAGATGACATTAAATTACCTTCTTTAGAACAGATAGCACACTCAATATGTATCTTCACCAAAGGGTAACTGAAATAAAAACTGGCAGTAATACTTCAACCTTGGTCTTGATAAAAACAAGAGCACGTCAAAGAAAGGCTTGAGAGAAGTGAAGAATCATGGGCTTCGTTCTAATGAAAAGATCCGTAAATATGGCTTTTGATTTCATAAGTTTCTTACGAAAGGAGCAAACTTAAGAAAACTGGGCTGAGGAGTTCGTAGCCATGGGTGAGAGGAAAGTCTGAAGATGCTGGAACTCCTAATGCAGCAAGCTGAAAAACAAGTAGGACCGTTTATACAAACTAGCTTCTTGCACAAGGGTATTGGGAATACAGCATCCGCAGTTGCTGCTCTGAAAATTGGTGGAAAATGTATGGACCACCTGACATCTTAGAGGGCATATAGGGAAATATTTGGGATTGTCAGAACTGTCAAAAACCCAGTGAGTTTAGACCTTGCAAATGGCAGAAAAACAACAGCAAGCACATCAGACGAAGCACGGGACTGGCCTGAGATGGGGGAATTCTCACGGCCAGCCCTGGCCATACCAACATAGTGATGCCAGGCTCGATCTCCTAAACCAAACGCTTTAGCAGGATTTATTAGCTCTGGGAGCCGTACCACTCTGCATCTGTCAGTGGGCCAGTAAGAGCCCTGCTGGAGGAGAGACTTCTGCACCACGCTCACAGCATGACCCAGACAGACCCTCAAAGAGCTCAGTTTACTTCAGACAGAAAAAAAAAAAAAAAAAAAACCACAAAAAAAGCCTGTAAGAGGGCATTTTTCCTCAGTTTATTCAGGATACAAACATCACGGAGGGAGAAGAGTTGTTAAAATTAAAAGGCAAAAACGTTTGCCCAATAGTAAATGGTATAAAATAGTCATAAATCCAGGCTGGAAATACGAAGATTGATTTATAATCCTGATGGTGTTGAAATTTTGCAACAGCCTCTCAGCAGTAACGGTAGACACAAAAAAACCTCTGCCTTGCTTTAAGATGCACTTTTCTCAGCCCAAAAGGATAATTATATGAGAGGGGCTTGTTAAAAAGGTTGGCCAGGATGTACAAACCACAGTTACCTTACATCAGTACCAGTGCTAGGGAGGTCCCCATGTGGACATCAGCTGAGTACGTGGTTACCTGTATGTTCACAGGCAGTCCCAGTGCACCAAATTTGCTCATACAGTTAAAAGTCAAGCACCCGCTGAAGCCAGATTTATGCCACCATGCATAACTCAACTGGCAATTCAAGCTCACTGTCAGGAGTCTGAGGCCAGGAGGTTGGCTGCTTTTTGGATCACCAAACAGTTCCCTGCACTTCCACTCCGGTTTTATGGTCTGAATGCAGTTATTGATTGGAAAGGTTCCTCCACTGCCTCCCACCTTCACACCAAGCAACCCCAAACATTTATCAGCAATTTTATTCTGGAAAAGGTATGAAAGAACTAAAATTCAGTAGAAAAGCAGTTACAAGGGGAAAGGGGAGTGAAGGAGAGCCACCCTGTGATCCTGGCCCTGCTGTCAGCTCTGCCTGAGCTCCTCAGGGAAGGGACCATACCCCAGGGGTCAATACTTGGGCCAATACTGTCTACCATCCTCATTAAGGATATGGGTGATAGCAGACAGCACGGCCCCAGCAAGCTTGCAGGTGATACAAAATCAGGAAGGGTTATTGATAGTCCAGATGGGTCTGCTGCCATTCCAAGGGACCTGGACAGGCTGCAGAAATGGGCTGAGAAGGATCTCCCGGAGCTGAACAAAGCGAAAAGCAAAGTCCTGCAACTGGGGAGGAATAATCCCACGTGCCAAAATATGCTGGGGCTGACTAGCTGGAAAGCACTTGGCAGAGAAGGACCTGGGGGTCCTGGTGTACAAGCTGAACACCACCCAGCAGCCTGGCAAAGACGGCCAGCGGCCTCCTGGGCTGCATCAGGCAGAGGGTGCCAGCGGTCGAGGGAGGGTCTTATGTGGAGAGGGTCTAGCAAAGGCCCACAAGGATGATGAAGGGACTGGAGCATCCCTCATACAGGGAGAGGCTGAGAGAGATGGGACTGCTCAGCCTGGAGAAGAGAAGCCTTGCAGAGATCTCATCAATGTATACGAACACCTGGCGGGAGGCTGTAAAGGAGCCGGAGCTGGGCTCTCCTCCGTGGTACCCAGGGAAAGGACAAGAGACAACAGGCACAAACTGAAATACATGAAATGTCATCTAAACATAAGAAAAAACTTCTTGCAGTGTAAGGGTGATTGAATACTGGGACAGGTTGCCTGGAGAGGTTTTGGAATGTCCACCCTTGGAGACAGTGAAAACCCACCTGAACACAACCCAGAGCAACCTGCTTAAGCTGTCCCTGCTCTGAGCAGAGTATCTTCCGACATCCTCCGACATCCTCCAACCCCAACACTCCGATTTATCCAGGGACAACTCTAACACACACCAGAACTGCAGCAGGCTGGACTGCCTGAGCGAGCCATCCTAGAAACACATCGCAGCTGCTCAGAAAAGCTCATCTTCCCACACAGAGATGCTGCACAGCTTTGTGCAGGAAACTGAAAAAATGGGAAATCTGGAAACCTCAAGGGTGATCTGGACCTAAACTGGATTGTATGAGCTCTCAGACCTGAAAGATATTCTCTCCCAGGCAGATGCCTGAGCAAAGCAGTGCATTTGGCAAACGTCCAAGGGACTTGTAAAATGATGTACTAAGAGAATGGCAACACCGATTTTAAACTGTTTTAAGTGCTCACCAATGACTAATCTGCAGGTAGACAACATCTACTTTGCAAATGGCTTTATAATTTGTGTTGTGTTAAGAGCAAGCATTAGCATGGCTAAAGATTCCTGTATTTTGCTAGATCAACATGTCTCCTAAGCAACAAAAATAGAAAGAGGCACTGAAGAACTTGTCCCTCACAGACATCGCTTTCCCTTTTCTAATACACAATGCATACGTATTTAACATCCATAAATACCAATGCTGTTGCAATTTGATATTAATTAAAAGCAGCTGCATACACTTTACAGGCGCTAGACTGGCCAAGCACTTTATTTTAAAATTGTTTAAATTGTTTTCAATTGCTTAGCACGTGCCTTGGGCAGATGTCCCTGGGGTCAGCCTGGAACAGTATCTGAGGAAGGGGAACTTCTCCATCTTTCCTGTGCGTCAAGATCACCAAGACCCACGCAGGGCTCCAGGAACTCCTGCAGACACCAGGCACGGCTAGAGGACAGCACAGGAGGTGACTGGGCTGAATTTACCCCCTGCAGGCCAAGCTGGGGTGACTGATGAGAAGCTGTTACTACTCCTCAGCTAAGAGAGATTCAGTTGCTGTTTACAGGGGCAGTGGACACACATTCGAGCTTGTCCAGTGCCAAGGTGAAACCTGCCTCACAGAGTGCAGGAGTCATGGAGGTCTGCCCTGCATCTTCTTTCCGTGCCAATGTAAAGAAGGTTTTTCTGTGCCCAGAGCTCCCATTCCATAGCCCGTGCCCACTAACCGGCCCACTGCCCCACCAGCAGCAAGACCAAGCCCCTTACTCCAGCCATCAGCATTACGTGCTACAGGCCGTTAGTTCCCTGCACTTCACTATTTTACCCGCAACCACACAAACACACTTTTGGATTTCTCTTTTTGCAGCAGTGCCTTTCAGGGCCACCTTGGCCTCTGGCTCCAGGGGGCCATGCTGCTCCACACCTCCCACACTGGGACATTTCCTCTGCTCCCACCTTGTTCTCGCCTGCTTCCCCCCGCGGTCACTCTCAGCCCTCTCCTAACCCTCGCTGCCTCCCTGGACACATCACTGTCTGCAGAGATGCAGGTACAGAGAGATGAGGTACCTGGTGCGGCTCCAAGGCAGCAGCACATGCAATGCCAGTCCCACGGGGCTCTCACAGTTGTAGGAAAAGGCTGATCAATCAAAGAGCCAGGAGAACCATTAAAGAATTTGGAAGTTTGCCTTAGAGAAAGAGCCTTGAGGAGCTGCTCTATTTACCTTACCAAAGAAGATTAAGAAAAGACCTGATCACAGTCTATACAAATCAGCTTGTGAATGAAACCTGCAGCACAAACTCTCCCATGTAATGGTAGGGAAGGACCATCACCTGCGCTGGACAGACAGGCAGATTGCCTGCCAGGAGTTGCCCCTGTTTGCCCTCACAATGATGTAAAAATACAGACCACTTCTTAATGCTCCTTAAGATTTGAAGCCTGAAGGGCCATTCTCAGTCATCCACCCTCCCACACTCCCAGCACCCACTACCACTGCACCGGGATGTTGGCAGGTGGGCACTGACTACTCCTCTTTGGACTGGTCTCTGTCAAAGGGGATTTTAAGTTGACTGGATGCATTTTTAAATGAAGTGGAACAGAGGAATGGACTTAATCACACAAGGGATGGGGCCGTGTGGTCACAGCCACCCCTCCCTGCCTTCCCCCAGTAAGCAGCACAGGTAAGTGCTCTCAGTGACACTGCAAAGTGATTCCTCTCGGCTCCTGGCAGAAGCAAAGTGAAGACGGCAATGTTGTTGTGCAGCTCACACACGAGATCTTTCTCTGAAAGCACCTCACACCTAAAACCTTTTCTGGGTAGCTATTTCTCAAGTGCAAAGAACAGATTTAAAAGCACATAAAACCAAACCATAACCATACTTTGCTCTCTCAGATTTCTGCAGCCTAACAGGCCCTGGCTAACGCCACTGATGAAGACAGAAATGCGCTGCAGGACTGGGTCTGCATAGCCAAACTGGCTCGTGCCCCAAAAGCGTGCCAAGGCAGCACAGCCGCACGCTCCCCAGCACACGTACTTGTTACCCCAGCACCCACTGACAGCTACAGTCAGAGCGAGGGCACTGCCCCCCACAGACCTCCGCTCTGACCCACGGAGAGGGCACTGAGCCTCTCGACACTACTGGCCTCAGACCTCCAGCCCCGTCACACTCTCCGATCAGTCACTCAAACTGACCTCTGAATGGGGTCAGTATGTTTCTTCTCTGCTTTCATTCACAAGGCTGGAAACCCTTTGGACCACTCGCTGATCTTTGTCCGGCACACAGGGCAAATCACCTCTGCTACAAAGGAATGCAGGAATCAAAGGTTTGTGTAGCTCAGCACCCTGGCTCTGACGCTGGCCTAAGCAGGTATCTTGGAGAAAAGACAAAACCAGGAAAACCACAGGGGACTCTGCCCAAAACACTGTCTTAGTTTGCACCCTTTTAGATCAGGGACCTCTTCAGCTGCCTAAGTTTTGATATATTTGTTATTTCTGAGGTGATTTCTCTTCCACAAATGGAACCAAACTGCAATACAAATAACACACCGGTAGGAGATGAATATCACTGCAAAATTCATTTTCTGTAAGACAACCCCAGTTATGAGCCACAGGGATTTTTAAACTCTTACGTTACTTTTGCATAACTTCTTGCAAACTCTTGCACAAGTTACGAAATTGTGAAAACATCTCACCTATCAGGAAAATAATGTGAAACTCTGTAATCACAATGAGCTCTTTCCTAATAACAGGCATCATAAATCTGTCTCCTAAATAAAAATCAGACACATTTCCTTACAATTAATGGAAATTACTTCAGCGATCACTTAGGAAATACACATGAAAGATAAGGAAAGTTACAGAAACAAGTAAAAATAAAGAAACTCTAAGCAATTAGGTAAAGGACAACAAGGATGTTTTAAAATAACCATAGCAGGGGAAATTATTCTAATAGCTAACATCCCTTATTGGGAATGGATACCGTAACAACTGGTGTTAGAGAAAGCATTCAACAAATCTTGATCTTCTGTGCTAGTAAAGATACTGAGCGGGCCATTCACTTTTTGCAGTGATAACAAAAATATTCTCTATTTGACAACGACCATGTAACTAAGCAGATTATTAACCAACCACAACCAAAACTAAACACAGACGATGTTTAAGATACTTTAAAGCCATTTTTGTTAGTAGATTTCCAAAGCAGTTCCTTGGCTAATTACCTAAATGTTTACCAAACCTGGGCCCCCTCAGGGAAGGACAGAGGAGCGGGGGCCTGGAGAAGCGGAGGGCTGTCACCCTGGGACTGAAAGGGACAAGCTGATGCCCCGAAAGCTCACGACTCGGATGGTAGCATTAACTACCAGCGTGTTGTGAAATTGATTAGATTTTATAAAAACTAGACCTGAATAAGCCAAATGCCTTATAGAAACATCTTATGTCAGAACTGCAATTGTAAACCAAACTGGACATTGTCATACCGAGCATCTGAGGACATGCAGAGAAAGACGCTCCCAGTAAGGACATGAAGCTCTTCCAGCTCCTGTGCAGGCTAAGTGCTGCTCCCATTAGAGAAGAGCTGAGGGCAGCTCTGATCGTCTGCTTCAAAAACACACAAACTCAGAGACACACCAGCCTAGAATCAGCAGCAAAGTGACATGTTTTAGTGCCTCCAGCTGAGACAAAGCCTGAGACAAACTGTGACAGCTCTCTAGAGATACACAAGGGAGAAAAGAACGGCGAAAGGAGGGAATTCAGTATGCTAAAGGACAGGGCCAGCACAAGAAGCAAAAGTTAAAAATGGGCTATGGACATGTTTACACTGGGAACAAGAAGGCAGCATCTGATCACTAGAGAAGAACTACTGAGGAACACACTCCAATGGCAACAGGAAAAATAAGCAACTAGTTAAAAAATGAGCTCAGCTTATGACAACAGCAGGACAGGACTGAAAGTAACAATTCAGGGGTCCTTTACGGTACATGGTCCACAGGACAGGTTATGGCTGATCCCAAGGGAAGGTGCTGAAGGGTTGGCTCATGTCTCAGTGGGGAACCTTGGATGCACAGGCAGGAGAACTGAGACCAGAGGGAGCAACTGGCACTGCCAGTGTATACACCCCTGCAAACCATCTTTTATGGAGGGGCTGGAGACCCACAATTCAATCTCCAAGTGGCCTCTGCAAAAGCAACAGGAAGATCTGAGATCTGGAAAACCTGCCTGGCATGGGGCGATGAGAGAAGCTTTTCATATGTCAGTTAACAGTGTGAAAGGATGGCACCTCTTCACCAGCCGCACGGGCCGACTGTTCCTGGCATTGGCTGCTCTTGTTCCAGCTGAGAAAGGAAGCGTCTGGAAACCAAACAACTTCAGGTAGCATGTAAAGTACACAATTTTAACACGGAGGTGACGAGCATTGGAACAATTTAGTAAGGATTGTGGCTGGTTTCCCAATCAGATCAGAAATCACTCTACAGATGGTGCTGAGCCCTCCTACAAGCCAATGGGTTCAACTGAAACTAACGAGGACAGGAATTTCTATGGCTGGCACGACAGGAAAATTCTGAGTGCATAGCCAAATACTCCTCTCGTCTCAGGATCTGCGAGAGCAGGTGTAAGCAGCAGCAGAACAGAGCAGGAGAGCAGGCACAACTTTCAAAACACAAGACAAGCTTAGCTTTGCGCACCACCAACACCATTTCCTGAACCCTCGTTCACCCTTGTGTTTCTAAGAATCACAGAGGGGGGCATATTTAAATGCTAACCATTGTAAGCATTATGAACAACCACGTTTTTAGCAGCAGCACATTTGTGGCAGAGCTGTGTGCTGGCCAGAGACGCTGCTCCCCAGGCAGGCAAAGAAGGGAAGGTGGCTCCTGCCATCTCGTGGACATCAGCCCTTTGGCAGCACATCAAACCCTGCTATGGAACGCAGAGCCGTCCCTTCTTCAGGACATCCTCTGGAAACGCTCCTCAGGTGGGCCTTCCCACCTGGATGCAGAAGAAGATCCTCTCTGACGTGAGGAACCCTCCTACCAGTGCACCTATGGCATCAGGGAGAAAGGCACGATCTGTTTATGGATTTTGTGAGCCTTCACACAGCACAGTGAAGCTTCAAAGGAATTACTTGGCATTTAGCGGCTGATCCCTAGAGCTTAG
Source organism: Rynchops niger (assembly GCA_013400035.1). Taxonomy (NCBI): domain Eukaryota; kingdom Metazoa; phylum Chordata; class Aves; order Charadriiformes; family Laridae; genus Rynchops; species Rynchops niger. Next base: position 623,923 of record VXBH01005633.1, on the reverse strand, counting down.
CTATTTCTGCCTGTACACCTAAAACAGTGGGACCGTTTATGACAAAATCTGATCTTGAAAGGTTTTATGAAGTAGATAATCTCTAAGCAATAAAGTATTTTAAAGACTCTTCTTGTACCTTGCTTATACAAAATGTTACAAAGGCCAAAGAAACTGTAATTTCTTATACATCATTCAAATGTATCTTTATAAAACAAGTTCTGAAGTAGCTCCTTTTAGAGTTTAAAAAAAGTATCTATATAATGTTTGAATAACAGCACTAATTTGGTTTTGAACTTTTTTAAAACATGCTTACCCAGATTAGCATGTTACCAGCTTAATACTGTAGCTGAAGACATTTAGCTCATTAATGGATCTCCACGCACCAAACGAAACTGGATCTGACTTCATACTGGATACTTTTCTATTATGGCAATGAATAGGCCTTGGAAATTTTAATTAGCATACTTAACAAAAGCAATTTAAGGCTTTAAGTGGTTTTGCTTCATCTGTAAGAAGTTAGAAATTGCCACACCACCAAGTGTCCCTCCCCGAGCCTGCTCCTAAGCCACTAAACCTAGAGCTCTCTGTGTTCAGCAGGTGGGGAATCACGGCACACACCACACCGTTGTCACAGTTAAGCAAACATTCCCTCGTTCCTACTTTCTTGTCCATTCTGTCTTCCCTGCCTGGTTCTCACTGTCACCTGAGGAAAATCCACCCATGCTCAGGCCCTCCCTGCTGGCTGCAGCAGTCATCTCTTGGCACCCTGCCAGTTCTGCCTCGGTCCCCATTTACCTCTGGCCAACATTACTCTCATTATGAACCCCAAATCCAGCTGCCATTTCTGGGTTGCTGGCTTGCAGATCAGACAGTAGATGGGCAACTACCCAATACTAGGACAAACGGAGAGAAAAGACCCACGTCTCTTCCCTCTATCTGCTCACTACTCTCTTCCCTCCAAACTTGAGTTTCTCCATTACTGTGACCGACATGAGCCAATGAACCCAAAATCTCCGGCCAGGAGTACGGGGTGCAGGAGGGATGGAACAGCAACACGGCTGTAGAGATACAGCACACCAGCACATCTTGGTTTCTTATGAAACCAGCCAGAACCCTTTCTGTCTAGACCCTGGGGAAGCTGAAAGCACTGCTCACCACCCTGACCAACGCTGCCTCATTGCCTTCCTCAATTCCATCCCATCCACCTACTGTCTTCTGTCTTATACACAGCTTACATGCCGCTAGAGCACTTCGCACAGGGCCTGGCATAAGCAGTCCTGACCCATCACTGTACGTGACGAACAGAATTATAAAAGTGAAACAAGTGTGCTCTAGCATTTCTGAGGAGGCATTCTCTCCTGACCCTTGTTTGCTGAGTGGATGTCCTGAAACAAGAGTATTTACCATTTTTATAGCTCTTTAGCTTACCTATCATGTAATCACAGCTATCCTGAGTACTCCTCTAGAGGTCACATTTGTTCCTCCATCAGTATTCCTGTGATGATTCACCAGAGAGAACTAGATACACAGCCCGCAAGTAGCACCAAGGAGTACAACAACCTGGTAAAAGCAATTTCAAGGCTAAGGCAGGAAAATGTTTCTTATCTCAGTGTGATCCGGCCAGTGAATTGGTCTGTGCTATAACTTGGCTCTGAGATTCATGAGACAGTATTTGGTATTCCTGTGGAAGCAAGCCAAGGCCAGTACACGGCTGTAAATGCTCCAGCCAAGGCAGGCTCCCTGCTGGGCACTCGTAGGGAGGAATTCACTTTGTCTAACTTCAGCCATCTGCAGCACGGACTTTTGCACCTGCATGGATCATCTCTACACACCCAGTGGAAAGAAAAAGGCACTGAGCCATCTACTTTCACACAGCTTCGTGGGCTACTTTGATTGCCTCTCCTTCGACTATAGAGGAAACCAAGGGAAACAGGCTCCATGGGTGCCTCTGACAACTCCTACCTGTAGGGACAGCCACAGCCTTAGAAAACTCATGCCCTTAGGAGACAAAAGATATGGTGAACAAAGAGGGAAGGGAAAAGGGAGGGACCCCCTTTAATGTGGGCTGTGCAGGCTTGCACTTGCAGTGGGAAAGGGAACAAAGGTTTGTAAAAGGAAGTGATGGTGGCAAAGGTGTGAAAGGGTGAAACACTGAAGCAACCCAAACAGAAATTATAATATTGATCAATGAAGGAACATGCTATGGCCATCGTACCACACACACAAATATAATGCCGATACCACAGCGGAAACTGCTGTTTTAGAAGTGAGATCCCACTGGTAGGCAAAACAGGGAAGCACAGGACACTCCATGCACCACGAGTTCCCTCTGCTCTCTAAAAAATAAAAGCAGGAATTGGGAAAGGAAAAGGGTAGAATACATAGCTGAAAGGTGCTGAGAAGAGGGGCAAGGGCTGCACCATCAGGGAACATACAGATAGAGCTCTCTGAGCTTTGCTATGCATCATGGAGCAACCAGCCAGGGACACGGAGCTCCTCTCCCATCCTCCCTTCTGCACACCCTGCTCCTGCACACCCCATCACCCTCCTCCTGCTCTTCCAGCTTCTCCCTTTAGCCTGAGAGCCGCTGCACCCCGCAGCACTAACAGAACACGGCCAGGGAGCACAATCAGCTCTGCTAGGCCTGGGATTTCTTGTGCTAGAGAAGCAGCTAACACAGGCACCAGGCATGTCCTCAGTTGGGGAAATGAGACAGTCTCAAGCACCAGCTGTCATGGCTGGTATCTGCAGGCCCAGAGCATTCAGCTCTGTTGCGCTGCTTCCTGACAGTATCATCAGAAAGCTGTAATTCTTTTTATCCTCTCTTTTTATTCCTCCATAAGCACTTGTTTCATCACAGCCCTGAAATGTAATTATCACTGGAAACTTAGCATTAAACAGAACGAACCCCATCTTCCCTGCTAAGAGTTATCTTAATAGATGAAATGGCTTCTACAAACATCCTTGCTCAGAGGAATGAGGAGTAATTTGGTTTATCTGAATGCTGACTGCATTTCTGTTCCAATCTGTCTGCAAGGTACTCTATCTGGTCCAGTCCTTTCTCTTTTCTGTATCTCAGTTGCATCCCAGCTCTTCACTTTTTCAAGTCTTTGCTCTAGCGACAAAGAGGGACGACATCTCAAAATCCTGAGCCTGGAAGTCTGATGCATGACCTGTGGGTGTATGAGACAATCAAAGTGCTGACTGTGCCACTTGGCCACTCCTCAGCTCTTGTGCTTTGCCTCTTTCCTTTCTGCTCAGCATTCTGGGTTTTGTTCCTGGTCCGCCCACTGGCCTCGTAGCAGTCCTGGTGGCTGGTCTGACATTTACCTTAAATTAGAGGTTCTTCAATCTCTTGACATTCACCCCAGGGCCCTGATCATGTTTCTGCCTTTGATTCAACATGCCTTTGGCTCCCCCAGCTTCTTCGTGCTCACACCTCAGGTCCTAATTTTGGCCTTGGCTATCTTTGGCCTCTGGTTTCAAGCCTCTTCCTGCTCAGCCCCTTATCTTCGATCCCAACTGCCCACAGCTCGTCTGGGATTCCCTATCAGGCCTCACTCCTCCTCCTCAGGGATGCAGGCTATCTCACTGGCTTTATGAAACCAGTAAGCCAATCCCAGCCTGTCCTCCATGATGTCTTCCAGGAAACCATGGCTCTCTCCTGTTTCTAGTTTTCTTCTGAGCTTCCCAAAAGTGTAACAAATACACTGCCAAACGACAGGGAAACAGTACGGGAACTTTAAAAAAAAAAAATGAACAGGGACTATTGAGAGACTCTTATTAAAGAGCAGACTGCTCAGAGAAATAACAATGAAAAGGATGTGAATGGTTACTAAGGAGATGAACCTGGCACAGCAATAGGTGATATTGAGATGCCTAGCAGAATAATAAACAGTAACAAAAATAAAAGCACTAGAGAACAGCACAAGGCACATGGCTCTGAACACTCTTGCTAAATCAGCAGGAGAAGAGTTCACAGAAATCTAATTAGCAAGGCCAGAAGCAGGAAGAGCAGGCCAGAATGTCAATCAGCACGTGAAACAGCCAGCAAGAAGATGGAATGTAATGAACACATCCAACCAGAACGGGAAAAACAGGCAAGCCAAAGGGAAGCATGCACGGTAAGGACAGAAACAGTTGGCTACTCCTAAAGAAAAAAAAAACACTCTGAAATGTTTAAAACAAGAATCCAGCAGCAGCAGGGTTAGAGGGGTGAGCAAGCTGTACAAGGCATACATCACACCAACCCATAGTTTAACCCACTACAAATACGCAGACTTAAACACAGGTCCTGGGATAATTTCAGCAGCAAACTAATTCCTGTTCAGTCCAAGAGCATTCCTCAGAGCTCCTGACAATTCCCCCTTGTCTGAAGGAGCTTACCCTGTCCCAGATCTTTTACCAACCCTGGCCTCCCTTCAGGCTCCCCATGGCAGATAATCCTATGCCATTCTCACTCTCTGCAGACTTCTCTCATGTGTCCCAGAAGACGCAGATTTATTTCATGTATTACTTAGCTAATCAGTGGTGGTGCTGCCACACCTCTCCCCCAGAAGCCAATTCCAGTAGTCACAGACAGGGGTGCAAAATGACACCCACACCTCCTAGGCCAACTCTCCTCCTACAAGAGTGGGACAACGTCAAAACAACCAGTCTCCCCCCAAGACTGAGTAACAGGTCTTTGCTAATAGCACAATCAGACAGATTCCCAATGGGCACTAATTAATATCACCTTCTCGGCTAGCGTTGACATTCTTTCCAGCAGCTCCAGAACTGGAACAGTAGGTCTAAATCTGATTGTTGACTTTGCAAAAAGAACAAAGCACCACTTCAGTCAGTCAGTCCAACAGCTCCATCCATCTTTCCTGAAGGGTTTAGAACAGAAGCACATTTCTGAAAGTCTTATTTTTTTTTTTTAAATGGTCTGATGGTATGGTCAAAAGATCACAAATACAGCCAGCATTCCATCTAGAAAGTCTTCTGAGGTAACATAAAACCAGACCCACTTCTTTCTTCTTTTTCTATATTTTCATCTTCTCCGCCTACTGCAGAATATTCTAAAGAACATGTTAGCACATGGGCTAACGCAGACCATGTCAGTCAAGCTTTCAGTCCATTATTTGTCTGAATATCTCTTCAGTCACAAATAAACATTTGAATAAAGGGCAAATCTTTCACAACAAAACAAATTAGTATCACTACCACATTTGTAACCAAACCAACAAACCAAACTTCCATCCAAAATTACTAAATAAGCATGAACAAGATGAATGTAAATGAATTCGCCGTTACTAAAATGAGAGCAAAATTTAGGCACCAAATAATAAATTCCATATATCCACTGCTGAAAAGAACTGCCTGCAAAATCCTCTTATGGTGTCTGCCTGGTGACTTACAGCTGTCAAAATCTCACATCAACTTTTGCTGATTGTAAGGTGACACACGGCTCTTAAATGACTGCAACTGCTCTAACTCAAATGGTGTTCACACAGTAATCTCACTTGCTATATGGAAGAGAAATATGGTGACATGCTGCACCAAGACAGGATACTGGTAAGCATCAGAACAAGGCTGGCTTCCAGTGTGGTCTCTACTTATCAAAAGACTTAGTTTGCTAAAAAGCCAGACACAGATCCCAGCCGGGGAGGGGAGGTCTGAAGGCCCAGCGTGACGAGCCCTGGCAGAGGGTGTGCGGAGCCTCCCAGGAAACTCACCGTGTTACTGATCACCTTTCACGGCACTCGCCTAGCCCACATCTGGCTTCAGAGAACAACATTCAAGTCTTATTTCAAAGTAAACCTGTCAATTAGAAAGACATTTCCCAAAGAAATATATGGGCCAAAGAAAGTTCTTCAAAAGGTTCTCTTCACATCAGCTCCTCTTCTCACTGTTTTGAGTTCAGTACAATTCAACACAGCCATACGCACCGTGGTTTACTGAAATCATGAGCAATTCCATTTAGGAGGAACACTGTCCTGTAGCCTGAGCTTAGTGTTCATGACGGAGGTTGTAACACTACCCATGGGAGATCACAGTTCTAGACTGCTTTGAAGATGCTTTCAGCAGTCAGCACAGCATGGAGCTATACGTGTAAATCTCATTTACTGTCCATGAAGTCCATTAGAAGAAGGAACCATTGTGAAAATATAACCATGAGAAAGAAACAGTAAGAATTAAGGGGCTACTGGAAACTCCGAATGTTAATGATAGAATATCTTTTAAGAGTGAGAAAAGAACCAGAAAAGCAGCAGAGAGCTGAAGACCAGGACCATAAAGGAAGATCCACCAAGTTTCGTTTAGGACAACGCCACAGGAAGGACTTAGAGCAAATATTAAGAAATGGTATAGCTGAATTGTAGTGGTGGGGATGGAACAGAGAGGTTTGAAAGAATAATAAAAAAAAGTTCCTGCACAGAACACGATGCTTAAGCCAAGAACTTTCCTGCATGCACAGCTTTCCAGAGGCTCACTGCACCCAGTACGAGGCGCACGCACCAGTTACTGCAGGGGAAGTACAACTGCATTTACACATATTAACTGCTCCACAGAACTGCCTCGACACAAAAGGAACTATAATTTTTCCACTGGATATGAACATGTTTCTGCGAAGCAAATTACTCACAGTGATTTGGTGTGCCAGTTTGTAAATATTGTTATCACCTGCTCATAAATCCAGTGCTTTTCCAAACAAACAATATCCAGATCTCTCAAACCTAACAACCCTCGTACTCCTGGCTAAGGAAAATCTCAGAGGAACACTGGAAATCACAGATCAACAAACCTCATTTATGCATATGCGATTTCTGATTTGTGAAAACCCCAGCTTATTTTGATAAGAAATACACATTGTGACCTCTGCAAACAAATTCATCCCTCAGTCATCTATCAGAATGAGTAAGAGACCAGAGACAAAATTTGTTCAAAAGTTTTATTCCTAATCCCTAGAGGCTTCTGAAAAACTCTTTACCAAAAGCAATTAAATTATCAAAGGTAGTAATCATGGTTTTGTATTAAAAGGTGCGTCCAGATTCAAAATACATTAGCCAGCTTTCATGATGTCAGATGCTTGAAGAGTGACTTTTCATTTCATTTATTCATTAATTTCATGTAATTATTTTTTTGGTATCCCTAAACCACAGCCTCCTTTTCCACTCCCTCTTCCCTCCCCCTGAGCTGCTGGATGAGAACATAAGTAATATTATTCAGAAGAGGCAATAAAATAAAATAAAATAAAATAAAATAAAATAATAAATAAAAATTAAAATATCTGACCGCAGCAACCCACTGTCACCTAAAGAAGAGGCTGGTGGTGTTTTGTCAGTGACAAAGTAGTGCTTTAACTCAGAAGTGTTTGTACAGAAAATCAGGATTTGTTCACTGCTCAAGCTGGCAGCCATACAGCCTCACAAAAGACACTTCAGCTTTTTTTATTTATAAATGACCCGCTACTGTGTATAGCAATTCAGTTATCATTTTTTCCTGCACCACCTTCATCCTGATGGAATATCAGCAAAATTTTTCAGAAAACACAACACATATCTGACAACTGCATAAATCCAAACTGTGCTAGGTCAAACTTAAAGAACTGAAAATTTTTGCAAGCAGTTGCGAAGACAATCATATTGTTCTGATATCAAAATCTGGAATGGCTTAAATCTAGCCGATGTTCCCACAATGCGAATCAAGCCCTTGCAGAAGCCCTGTGTTAGCCAAGCTGCACATGATGCTGGCAAAGGAAAGCCCAGCCTAGGAGCCGCACGAAGCAGCGGTGTGCCTGAGGAAGCCCTTGGGTTTCTTGCTTATTTCCCTTCAAGGGAGTAGAAGTTATGTAGATCCAAACACATTCACTGTATTGCAGAGCATTTAAGAGATCACAAACTTGTATGACAGCATCCCCTCAACAGCTTAAAGTCTACTCATTTAATTTGCACGGTTTTGGAAGGTTCTCCAGAATTTGCCCCGAGACATCCTCTGAGTCCAAGAGGAACTCTGCTGGGTGGACAGCAATGACACGCTGGTGGAGAAACAGCAGAGGAAATACTCTCAGGCAGCTCTAACCTCACTACTTCCAGACTGGCTGGTGTACCAAGTAAAAGTGCTGGAATAGCAAGTGATATGACTCCTGTGCTGAAGGATGGGGAGGGAAATAAAAGGNAGTCCTTGGGGTGGTCATGTTTACATCAGTATATGACATTTAGAGCAAGGGCAAGTAAAGAAGCCCCTAAGTGCACTTCAATTAATCAACCATTTAACTGAAACTTGAAATCTGATCTAATTTAGTCAATTTATAGCATGGCCTTTATCTAGGAAGTCTGACCAATATTCAAAGTAACTGGCTGTTAGCACATGAGAGAGAGGATACAGGTATAGCTAGGGGTTCAGGAACCAGAAATGTTCTTTAAAATATTTATTAAATAAGACCTTTACATACAAAACAAAGGATAAATTCTGAAAGAACATCCTCAGAGAGCTCTGCAGTTGCAGGCTTTGGACTGGATCCAACCTGAGACACTTTTCCAGTGTTCCGTTCAACAGGAGAGACTGACATCTCTGAAAACTAAAGCCTGTCACGGTTCTCACATCCAAGGACAGGAACAACTAAAAACCATCTGATGCTTTTGCAAGTCTTGGACAACAATTATGCTGTTTGTCTGAAATACGTCCTGCAACAGAGCTTCACACGGCTGTTTTGATGCCAGTGAAGTTAGACTGAGCAGGGCCTCAGCCTGCGAGTCAACACGTGAGAAGTTGCATAAATGTTGTGTTTGGAGTACTCCACAGACTTCCACCCTTCCTTCTAATGTTATGAGTGGGTTAAACTTATGGCTAACTATCCTGAGTAGTGCCATTAATTTATTAACTCTGGCTGGTGTTGCAAAGAGCAGCTGGTAAATGGGTTTTGTGGAAAGCCAGATCAGAACAGAAAGATCTTTTTACCTGGGAGAAAAGGAAGAGAAAGTTCCCTGTCTTTGGAAAATGGAATAAAGTATTCAAGGACCACAACAGCAAGTGGGGGGAAATGCAGAACTCCCTCCACTATGCTTCTTTCAGACAGAATATACATGTTCCCAAGTGTTGCTCCTGGAGGTCTTCAAGTATTTGAAATGCTTCAGGCAAACCCTCAGGCTGGAGGGAGTCCTCAGTCATAGTTAGCAGGGTGGGAAAAAACGTCACCAGCTGCCTCCACTGATGATGGCAGACTCCTCCACTTCCAGAAGTGACATCCTTTCTCAGCTTGGCACTGGCAGTGCTTAGCACTGCAGGACTCGCTGCTCTTTTGCCACAAAAGCTGAAGGTCAGCCACATATTTTCCAAGACAGCAGGTGGCAAGGCACAAACTTTTTCAATTATCACCATCAAAATTTCTTCTGGCAACTGCAGCCATCGGCATAGCCTATCAATGTAATTAAAAACATATGTGTCTCCAAAAATCTGAATTAAGGATAAACTGAATAATAAAAAAGTATGGAAAATTAAGACAACAGTTATTTTTCTCCCAGAAATGGGAGTATGGCTTTCAGAAAGATATGGGTAAAGCCAGTTAAGGGTACTGCCAGTAAGTGACACAATAGTCAGCTAGGCAGATGTGTAGGTATGACCAACGTAATTGCTAAGCTACCAAAAATATAGCTCCAGAAAGGAAAGGAGCAATAAAAGACTAAGCTTCTTCACAGAGCTTCCCAGTAACTATAGGAATACAAAATGGAAACCTCGAGGGCAAGAAGTATTTCTTTAATTATCAACAGCAATCTATCTTGTCTAAATGGGATACAGTAAAAGATATCTAATTTTAAGCAAGCTCCCCCGCTTTGCTCTATTTGTCCCATTGGAACCTTGGTTTTGGGAACACAGAACATTTTACATTCTCTCGTGGGTGCTGCAGGTGCTGCTTGTCCCTCTTATCTTCCATTTCTAAGCCACCTCATCAGGACAAAAACTTTATACAGAAGGGTGTAAGGTAGAACCCCTCAGAGGACTCCAGACATTTATTCTTATGCCTCTATACTTATAATATGTATATATAATTTGCAGGATTGCTCCATTGTCAGTACGTATTAAAAGGACACCCCCCCCAAAAAAGAGAAAACCTTAAGTATGTCCGTGAAAAAAAAAAAGGTGAAAAAGCATGCACCCCTGAGCCAAACAGCATGCAAGATTGATTTCAGCTTAGCCACATACCACAGATCTGGCTCTGAGGTTACTGGACTTTACATGCAATCTACAACACAGACCATTTGGCTTGGATTTTTGCAGCTGCTGCCAAAATAGCTTACATGAAACCAGTCAGGAGAATGACATTTTAGACACACACATCGCATTTCTTTCCAAACGAGTAACTGTGACTGCAGTGGTTGGAGAATCAGCTCTAAGGGGTCCAGAGCAAGCAACCAGCAGAAGCAGGTCTATCGGCTGCACACTCTACCTAAATGCCTTCAGTTCAGCAGCGTGGATCACATCTCCCTCGGAAACAGAGGCAGAAAGTAGGACAAAAATATCTTGCAAATCCCTTGATGATGCAATTATGATCTGTCCTGTGATTAATTCTTTCTTCCAGGGAGATTTTTATTAGCATCAGCAGTCTGCCCAAAGAGAACTAACTGTCCAGTCAGAATGCCAGTTTTCAAGTCCTCTCTTCTAATTGCCAAGATTGAAATATATATTTTACTAATTAGAATGTATCCATGTCTCCTTTTCAGCCCACAGCATGAAGACCTGATGAAGCTATCAAGTATCTCCCACTCTGCACTGGTGAGGCCACAACTGGAATACTGTGTCCAGTTTTGGGCTCCCCAGTTTAAGAGGGACAGGGAACCGCTGGAGCGAGTCCAGCGAAGGGCAACTAGGATGATTGAGGGACTGGAGCATCTCCCTTCTGAGGAAAGGCTGAAGAAGCTGGGACTCTTTAGCCTGGAGAAGAGAAGGCTGAGGGGAGACCTTGTCATGGCATTCAAGTATCTAAAGGGTGGGCTGAAGGAGGATGGTGCCAGACTCTTTTCAGTGGTTCCCAGTGACAGGACGAGGGGCAATGGGCACAAGTTAGAACACAGGAAGTTCCGTTCAAATACACGGAAAAACTTCTTTACGGTGAGGGAGACAGAGCACTGGAACAGGCTGCCCAGGGAGGTTATGGAGTCCCCTTCTCTGGAGATTTTCAAGACTCGCCTGGATGCATTCCTGAGTGATGTGCTCCGGGCAATCCTGCTTTAGCAGGGGAGTTGGACTAGATGATCTCTAGAAGTCCCTTCCAACTGTAAAGATTCTGTGATTCTGTGACTTGGAGTTGTGGCCTTGAGCTAAAGAACTTGCTCTTTTTGCCTCCAGATGTACCTGCTCTCCCTCAGAATAAACTCTCCTGCGTAGACAGCTGCTGTTCCAACTACACGCAGTACCTGAACTCTCACTGCTCAACGAAAATCAAACTATTCCACTCATTCTTTTTATCTTAACAGCTTTCTGTACTTAGTCTGGATTATTCTTTCTTCTCTATATCATCAACCTGTTCTCTCCTTTATGGAACAAAGAATCAGGAAGTAAGTTTAAATAATTCCAGAAATGTGACACTCCACTGGGGCCCAATAGTATGTATAAAAGGGGACTTGCTTTGCCCTGTTAAAGTTTATAATAAGCGTGCACATCTACAACTATCTAAACTATACCCCAAAATCTCACAAACTTTTACTAGAAAGAAGGAACTACCACTCACTCAACTTCCTGTGCATCCTACCTTTTTTATTTTTCTGGAAGGAAGAAAAATTATGATGGTTTCTGCAAGTAACTGGAGCAAACCAAATTTAATTTGCTTTTAATTACTTTGGTAAAAGCTGATAAGTATTTAAGAAACTATGGTAGCAGTAAGATATCATTAGAAATAAGGAGTAAACTGTGGGTTGAATGTGCGGTTTTTTGCTTTTTAAGAGGAACTGGACCATTATAGTGCAATACAGACCATTAGAAACCGATAATATTACAGTGTATTAAACAGACTGCTCTACTACTTTTGGCTTACCAGTGCTGTGCTAGCCAGGCTGAGCCCACGCCAGCTGTATGGACAGTCAATTGTGTACAAACCACAACCAGACATGTAATAACTAACGTAAAATGTAAACACAGCCTTTTCTTGCTGTTCTGCTTTTGACTTTTTCATGCTCTTCTTTCGTTTTCCCCATTGCTCTCTCTGGTTGCCCTCCCCACCAATGGGACCACCAGCCCCATTACTTCCCTCAAAGACCCCAGCTCCACAAACAGCTGCAGAAGGAACAGTGCGGGGAGCCAAGGCCAGCAGCTGGCACCAGCAGAGCTGCTCCGGCTCCCAGAGATCCCTTCTGTGATGGAATGCCTTCCAAAACACTCGGTCTTGGCCTCCGCATGTCCACTCACCGTGTAACGGGCAGCACTTGCCCAGCTTAGTCACCCACAGATTTTCATCTCTGTTGCAGATACTTTTTCTCTTCTTTAACTCGGGGAGCAGCTCAGAAGCACATGAAACCCTCATCAAGAGGCTCCAAGGCTGCATAACCTTGGATGCATGGAAACATCCCAAAACATGCTTCTCACTGAACTATTTTCTTTACAGTTTATGACCCCCCTCCCCAGAGACACACCTACCACTGCTTCTTAACACTGACAGCTCTGTACCTGGCTTTTTCTCCTCTGCATGTGAATTCTTAGAGATTTGGGGTAGCAGGAAGCATGGGATCATTGTCTGCTATATCCTCTGGGCCACTAATTAGTGCATGCACTTACTGTAAGACGCCAAAACATTTGAATTACCAAAAAAAAATTAAGTCACAAAATACTAAATAGAACCCCAAACTATCCAGCATAACTACTTTTTTTTTTTTTTTTGTAAATTTAACTATTCTGTATTAATGGGCATTTAGTCAATTACAGCAAACTCAGGTCATTTCTTACCCCAAACTGAATTTCTAAACGTCAGGCACACCTGATTCCAATGTGCCATTAGCCAGGAGAGCCCAGCTGCTGGGAAAAGCTGGTGATTTCTGTTTTATGTATTTTGCAAGTAACTTCCCTCCTTTCCCACTTGAAATATGAAACTCTACCACTTAATCCTTTGGTGAGGACAGTGACAGAGTAGCTTGCCTGTGTTTTCAGTGCTCTAATTGCACCCCCCGTTTAAACTAACGGTTTTCCACTGGACTGATTGTTGTCTTTTGAAAAATCGACAGGTAGTTACGGCTCGGCCTCGCTCTGCAGCCCGGATACTGGGAGTTTGGATACCGCTCACCCGTGGTGGAGCACTTCACGCCTGTTTTCCCTGCTGTGGCTCCCCCCACGGGGGCAGCAGCGAGTCGTCCCGCGCTCCCGGCTGTGCTCCAGCCTACTCCCTCCCGCGGGCCCCGGCCCCGCTCCCTGAGGGGCTGCGGCTCCCTCCCCACCCCAGTGCCTGCTCCAGGGGCCGTCCCCAGCCTATCACCTTTCCCTGGCGAGCTCATCCTCCGAACGCGGACGGCGCCGCGCTCCTTTAACTCCCACACACTGCTCCCGGCAGCCAGCAAGTTTAGGGGCCCTGTCCACCATCCTCTCACGGCGGCTGCTGCCTCCCCAGCACCGGAGAAACCACCTCCGCACACCCCTCGGGAACGCGGCACTCCCGCCCGCTCCTTCCCGCCCAGCCGAGAATAGCCTCAGCCAAACGACCGCCACCCGCGCCGAGCCACGCCCCGGAGGCGGGGTGGAGCGGACCGCACCACCCCGCCAGGGGTGCCCACTCCCCATACGCCGCTCCATAGTTCCTGCCGGCAGTGTTTTCCCCCCCGCGCCCGGTTCGTGGCGCCCGGGCGGGCCGTGACGCCACGCGCCCTCGCCACCAATCGGGGTGCGGTGGCCGCGCTCAAATCCTCGCAAGGCGGCGGCGCGCTGGGCGGCGGCGGCGCGCGTAGGGTCTGAGGGGAGAGGCCGACCCACCGGCCGCCGTCGCCGCCGTGAGGGGCCGTGGTTGGGCCCGGCGGAGAGATGATCGTGACGCCCAGCCGGTGTTCCGGCTGCCGCCCGCGAGGCCTGCCATTCAGCTCGGTGTCCCTCAACAGCATCCCCGCGGGCACGCTGACCCCCCTGAAGGAGCTCCTGAGGCGTCAGGGCGCCCTCGGGGTCGACGCGGAGCCGGCGGACCGCGGGGAGAGGAGGCCGGAGGCTGGCGGCGGTCTCCAGTCCGAGCTAGTGGCGGGTGGCGCCGGCGGCCCGGAGGTGCTGGCTGTTAGCGACATCCTGGCCAGTTCCGGGCCCCAGCGCTGGCTGAAGCGCCGGGCCTGCGAGCCGCCCGCCCCCGAGTCTCCGGCCAAAATCTTCCAGCAGATGAAGGCCAGGGCCCAGCGGCAGCAGCGAAACTGCGGTAGCGACTCCATCCTGACTCCTACCGCGCACCCCGCGGCCGCTCCGCCAGGGCTTCCGAAGCCTGTGACGGCAGAATGTCGGCAGGGGTCTGCCGAGGTGGCTGGGAGCTGTGTCCGGCCGGGAAAAGGTTTGTTTCTCCGCGAAAAAATATTAATCCTCATGTTTACGTCTCACATCTAACCTTTAGCTTGGTATGGCTTCCTCTGTGTTGGGCTTCTGACTTTTCCAGGGTCTGGAAAAAGCAGCTAGTGTGCATTCATAGGTGTAAAAAAATATTGGTACAAACTGTCTGCTGTTTTTAGTGGGGGGTTATTGAGTTGCCCAGGTGGACATGGGTGACAAGTGGTGTCCCTCAGGGGTCCATAATGGGACCAGTACCATTCAATATCTTCATCAATGATATGGACAGTGGGATTGAGAGCACCCTCAGCAAGTTTGCGGATGACTCTAAGGTGGGTGGTGTGGTTGATATGCGTGAGGGACAGGATGCTATCCAGAGTGACCTGGACAGGCTTCAGAAGCGAGCCTGTGTGAACTTCATGAGGTTCAACAAGGCCAAGTGCAAGGTCCTGCACTTGAGTCNCCCCAGCACCCCGGGCTGCATCCCGGGCAGCGTGGGCGAGGGGGGGATTCTGCCCCTCTGCTCCGCTCTGGGGAGACTCCCCTGCAGTGCTGCCTCCAGCGCTGGGGCACCAACAGCAGAAGGACACGGAGCTGTTGGAGCGGGGTCAGAGGGGGCCCCGGAGATGCTGGGAGGGCTGGAGCCCCTCTGCTGGGAGGACAGGCTGAGAGAGCTGGGGGGGGTTCAGCCTGGAGAAGAGAAGGCTCCGGGGAGACCTTCCAGTCCCTAAAGGGGCTCCAGGAAAGCTGAGGAGGGAGTCTGGATCAGGGAGTGGAATGATAGGGTGAGGGGGAACAGCCACGTTGCCCAGAGAGGTGGCAGATGCCTGGAAACATTCAAGGCCAGGTTGGATGGAGCTTTGAGCAACCTGGTCTAGTGGAAGATGTCCCTGCTCATTGCAGGGGGGTTGGAACTAGATGACCTTTAAAGGTCCCTTCTAAGCCAAACTTTTCTACAGTTCTGTATTTTTTTAATTAAAATTGAAAGCTCCTTAAGTTTTCTTTCCTTTTAACCACAGATTTATGAAAGGTATGTATTTGCCGTTGCATCATCACATCACAAATTGATGATGACTTTTGATTGAATATCAAAAGGAGTTAGTATTGGTGCTGCTTGTTAGACCTTACTGCTGTGAAACCCACCTTGTTTGTGGGCACCTCCAAACTCCTATTGCTCCCTGTGGGTTGGCTTTTGTCCAGACACACATATAAACACCTGAGGGTGTTTCTCACACAGAGCTAATGTGTAGGCAATGTAACTGCTAACCCCCTGATGAAAAGGGAAAGGTTGCGCTGCCTGTCCATCTTGGGAAAGAAAAGAAAACATAGTGTTATATAGTGGAGTTTAGTATCTTAGGAAGTATGTTCTTTGCTTCTCCTGCCTCTCACATGAAAATGGTTTTCTTCCCCATATTCAAAGGGTTTTTTTCGTATTATTAATTTCCAGAAGTAGCTTGCACTCAGACCGTGAAAGCACAAACCGTACACCCTCTTGTACTGGAATCCCCTCAGAAGTTCTTCTTGCGTGTAAAGCAGAAACTCCAGCAGCAACAGCAAAAAGGTACTTGGTATAGCTCTTTAAAAACACTTCAGAAAAACTTCCTTGACTTCAGGGTTTCTGTTCTTATAATCTCTCATGTGCTTTGGCAAAGTATCATTCTTTCTTTGTAGTCTGCGTGCAGTGGAAAATGGAGGAAGAAACCTGCAAATCTGCTTTTTCAAACCTGGAGATGGCATTAGACTTGGTTTAACTCTGCTTTAGGGCTGTGGGCTTCTGACCTGGAAGCTTGACATCATTAGTCTGAGTGCACTATCTCCTCTGATGACAACAGCCATCTGCCTTTGGGCTCCTCATGGGTTAAGAGTTTTTTAGAGACCAGGTGTAACACTTTGCTGGTGGAATGTGAAACTTAGTGGAAAAACCTGAACATCTTATTTGCTGCCTTTCTGCACCCACGCCCCCCTTAGCTTTTAATACATAAGAAGAAAATGTTCAGTTCTGTGAGAAATTCTCTTGTATTTGGTTTTTTCCATGTTGCTACTTGATAGCAACCTTGTATATGCCTCTGTCCTGTAATTCAGTTTTGAAAATGCAGATGAAGAAAATTATGCATGCCAAAGCCTTAGTAGTGTTAAACTTCAAAACTGAGCTTAATTTATATGAAAATGCAAACCCCAATGCTTATAGCACCAGCATGGCTACAAGTCCAGATTTTGAAGTCTGGAAAGATGGAAATATTTGAGATCTTGGGTTTTGGGAAAACAGACTTTTTTTGTTCTGCAAGGAGGATTCATTAAAGAAAAGATAAGAAGAATGGTAACCATATACTATTAATAGATATGGTGTACATTAGCTTGGTTTGGGGAGAAAGTGGGATATCTCTAAGTCTTTAACAGCGGGGGTATTTATCTGGTGGTGAGGAAAAGCTAGTCTGAACAAATTGAGAGAGTGGCTTGCTGTTAACACTAACAATTGAAATAGGCGGCGCTTTCACAATTGTAATGCTAATCAGTACAACCTCTGCTTATTAGAAATGGAGCTAACTTTATGAATGTATTTTTATTAGTTCTCAGATATCACTAATTTCTTTGTGTGTGTGTTGTTGTTTTTTGTAATGGGCAGGTCCGACACCTTCACACCCAATCAAGCAGAACATTCCTCCTCCCACAGCTACAGGAAAGCCATTGGTCCAATCTGCTTTTGCTGAGCCACTCAGGAGTGATCCTGCAGCGTGGTTGGCCACTGATCAGGATGATCAGGATGATTTCCTTGTGGAAACAATGGATGCTGATGATGAAATGTCTCAAAATACTGACTCTGTGATTTTATGCCTTGCCCCTTTTAAAAATGGGGATCAGTTAGAAGAAAGGTGGGGATATGGAGAAGTAGAAGGTACTGAACTTCATCAAGACAGAAGAGAATTGCAGCCAAGAAACAAGCAAGCTGCTCATAGAGAAGAGAAGATAGTGGAGACTAATTCTCAAAAGCCCTCACAGTGCTTATGTAGTATTATGCTCTCTTCTCCCAAAGTCCACATTCCAAGGAAGCAAAAGCCAAAAGAAGGCTATAAGGTCCCTTTGGATAAACCTCGTACAGATCCAGTTGCGGACAAAACAGAAGAAGAGGTGGGAGAACTTAATACTTTAGGGCAACTGATATATTCCTGTGGGCTGCATGTTGGTCATAGTTGCAATTTATTTATTTTTTTCTTGTCAAAAGTAATGAGGACTCAGAAGAGAATAAACTATTATTTTATTAGATTGTATTCATAAAGGCTTCCCCTTCAAAAGGATTTCTTTTTTCCCTGTACTCCGAGGTGATAATGTTCAGGGCTTGGTTTTTTGCGTTGTGGGTTTGTTTAGGGTTTTTTTGTAGAAAAGAAGGCCTTTTGGTTTAGTATTCATAAGCCACAGTATGGGCTGAAAGAGTTCTCTACTGGAGAGGAGGCTGAAAGAGCCTCCTATGTCATCTCTTTACTATGTTAATTGCTGTGTGTTGGTATGATGGATGTGAGACAAATCACTGGCCACTCCAGCTCTTGGCTGCCTCTGCAAAGCCAAGGAGGAGAGATCTTTCCTAGCTGTTGGCCAGGGCTGGTTCTACAGTTACCTGAGCCTGTACAGCTGATGGGGATGTGAAAGCCTTGGCTCTCCTACAGAATATCCAAACTCCTGTTCAATGAAGAGGGACAAGAATCTTTCCTAGGAGAGTAGCCTGCAGGTCTTATTTTCAATTTAATATATGCTTGGCAGTATTTACAACATCCTGAATAAATCTGGAGGAAAGCAGCATATTTTGAAGCATGCTGTGTTTAGCCTAGGAAACGGGTGGCAGCTTACTTTCCCGAGGGTTGTTTCCTTTGCTCCATGGAGAAATCTGTGGGACAACAGTCCTCTCCAAGTTAAGCGAGTTAATTGTTTTGTTCTCCCTCACCATTGTCAAGCATGTTTGATATGTTTTCCTGTATTTAAAAAAGTTACCTTTATGCTTTGATTTAAATAAGGAATAGATATTCATTAATATTTAAGATTTGTAGGTGAGTAGAAGCAGCTGAAAGATGTTATGGGATGCTACAGATCTGAGCATCAGGCGGTGGCTGGCTGTATGTGTTGGGTGCCTTCCCTCGGTCAGGGTTAGATCATTGGTAAGATCTTTAGTGAAATCAAGGCTGCTGGTCAAAAGGTGAACATCATTAAAGAAATGATCTAGAGTTTATCAACTGGAGTTGTGAGGAGAAATAGTGATAGTTTCAGATGTTAAAAAATCATTTTCAGAGAAGCTTTTTTTCTAAAACAAAGTCATACGTTTCACACACGGTTTTCCATACTGCAACTGAAATGCAACTGGCTTGCTGGCTTTGTAATGCAAAGCGGAGGTACGGCAGCTGTATGTGTGTCATAGCTTGCAATATCAGATTTCAATTTCTGTCTAAACTTTCATTTCAATATTTCAATTGAAAATCAATTCCATTTCAATACTGTCTAAATTTTAGCAATAATGTAGCTTATAAATGCAATTTTATTTTGTCATGGATCTTTTACTGAACAGTAACAGAGGACAAACGACAAAGTGCAGCACTATGCCATACCTCTTGGTATTTTTTTTGTGAAGGAGCTTTTTGGATCTGTTAGAGGTCTTGGCCAATGACATAATCTTCTGAGGGTCAACATTCATTAGTCAAAAGTTTCTGTAATTTGAATTCCTATGTTTACTTGTGCATTAGACTCCAGCTTTATTGTGCTTCAGCAATTGTGTATATATATATATAATGGTTGTTTTCAGTTTTTCTGGTCTGGAGGATGGTGCCTATATATCAGGTTATACAGGAGTTAATTTCTATTTTGCTAATGCCTTAGTGATATTGCATAGCTTAGTCTAATTTAAAAATGACTCTTTTTTTTTTTGTAACAGATAAACATCTGCCTAACCAGTTGGAGAATTAAAGTGATGGATGGTAACACTGCAATATTTGTTGAAGGAAAACGAAAGTAAGAAGTTGTTAGTAACTGCCTAACACAGTTACTTACCTACTGAAAGCTCAGAACCTCCCTGACAGCAGCAGCACTGTGAAGGGAAGTAATTCAGCAGGCTTACTGAGAGGTGGTGGAGGCCACTCTGGAGTAATCCTGTGTAAAATAGACATTTGACCTGTATAATGGTACTAATGGTACTTTTGTAACTTGCATAGTGGTATCGCTGCAATAATGAGCTGGATGGAGTCCTTTAGTCCATTTTGCTTCTGCAGCCTAATGTTCTGTGACTAACATTTGCAGTAGTTGACATGTTCATTTTGTCCCATCCAAGTATCAGACAAGGCCAGAACTGTTTCTCTTTCAAACTAAGAAAAGAAAAACCTAGCATGATCTGCCAGTGTCTGTATCTCTCATAAAATATGTAACACTGCTAGTCTCATATGGAATATCAATACTCTAGTTTTAAATGCCTTCTTTTATGAAAACAATGTTTTATTTCTGTTATTCATGTTATCTGTCTTTTCTTAGAGATATGAAAGGTCTGTCTTGGCATAGTAATGCGATTGTGGAACGCATAGCACAAAACCGAGTTAGAACATCATCTGGTAGTATCTACTTGCTGCAGGGAAATATAGATTCAGCTTCGATGAGAAAAGAGGGTAAGAAGATGATTCTTAATGTGATATTACAGACCAAGAAGGACTTTAGATTTATGACTGAATATACTGCCGAAGCGAATGTTTTGCCTTATCCTGCTAATTGGGCTCAGAGTTGAGCACGTTCATAACCTTTGTGTAAAAGAACAAGAGCTGGAAAGCAGCAGCTGCAGTGTGATATTGCTAAGCTGCATCAGGATGGTAAGAACAGGGAAAGCTTATGCTCCTTGTTCCCAGGAAATTAGTGCTGTCTCCACATACTGATATCTATAATTAATGACCCCTCCATTGACTTTTCTATGAAGTACGCTGTTCTTTTAAACTGGGGAAGCCTGTCTCTCTCTAGTGTTTAAAGATGTAGTGAGCTTCGGAGGTCCTTACAAAACTATGATTGTACTGGATATTATTTCTGCCTTTTCCAATTCAAAGGATTTCTCAGCTAATGTTAAGGCTACTTTTGTTTCAAACAGGATTTCCCTACCGATTCATCAAGAGATTTATGTATGGGTTTTCCAAAAAATGGAAGGAATATGTTGAGGAGTTTCTGGAGGAAAGAAGGTAATTTCTTCGGAGATTCTGTTTCATTGCCATGTTCTCTTGAGATTTTGCTTTTTAAGAATACTATACCAGAGGAGTATAAAAGCTTGTAGATGTATGCATGAAGACTATGTTCCAAGCTGGTCACCACTTTGGAAGGATACCCTTTTACCTTTCTTCATTACACTGCTTTGGTTTTGTTCCACTTCTTTGCATAGTCTGAAACACAAGCAAAGGGTGTCACTGATGTTGTTTATGTAAGTTAATGTGGTGTTAAAGGACAACTTTTTCATAAGTTTATTACTTCTTTTCTTAAACTCCGAACCATTAGGAAAGAACGAAAACAAAATACTGATGAGGATGAAAATGAAGAGAGTGACCCAGTGGTGGGTACGAATGTGTTGAAAAACGTAGAAGACTCAGCAAGAAATGCAAAGAAACCTGAAACCAGAAACACCACCTATGAAGTATTACTGAAGAATGATGAAAACACCTGTGAGTATTTAATAATCCTTTTCTTTGGAAAAAAGTTGGGATTTTTGAGAGCTGTTTTCCCCAGCAAAAGATATTTAATGTCTATCTGGTTTGTATCTTGTTAATTAGGCTGTATGGAAGAGGGAACAAACTAATTGGGTGAAGTTCTTTGCTTAGACTGCAAGGATCAAGAGCGTTGACGTGTTTCTGTATTTCTGGTTTGCTGATCCCACCAGCTACAAGAAGTGCTCGGGGGCTGTCCTGAGGGCTAACCCTGGTAAAGGAGCAGGGGTCTGCCTTGATCTGTAGCAGCTGAAGGCAGTGACTCCAGAGCTGGCTATTCTGACAGCAAGCTTGACTTAGTTTTAATCCAGCTGCTCTTTTGCTTAACGTATTCTCTTCTTAGTCCTGGGATGCCCATGGGATTTAACACCTCCATCAAGGCTTCATCCTTGGGACTTGTCTCCTGCAATGCCCACCAGTGTTAGCTGGGTTAGTTTTAACTCGTGTCAAGTCCTTGAGCACGTTTATTTTATGGCATCTTAACATTTTTGCTACAGTTGAGGCATAGAGAGTGATAACAACTGGGGATGGATGGAAAGGATCGTGGAAAAATTTATTACGTTGGCTTTGTTTCCAAAGGAAATGGTTGTGAAGCTATAACCTACTGACCCAACTGTTTTTTCTTGTAATGCAGTCCCAGCTTTGTTAGGAATGCCAATAGCTTTTGCTTTTACCTTTGACTTTTTAATATCTTGTTATAGGTTCCAACAAGGCTTTGGCCAAACAGTATTGTACTATTTGTTAATACTGTAATCAGATTTTCTTGCTAACACAATAAAAGCTGTTGGTTTTTTCCCTTTCATTAGTTAGCATTTGTCCAGTGTGACAACTTCTGTTTATCATTCTACTTCCCTATATGAATTTTACAGTATTTATAACTTTCTAAACAAAGTAAAAATAAAAAGCTCACAACAGTAAATTTTCTAATTTGTGAAGATTATTACTTCAATCATGTTAAGGTATGCTTATTTCTAACCTGAACACTTCTAAAAGAACAACATAACGTTGTGGTAAGGCTTATATTTTCCGTGTAATCAGTGCAAATGAGTTGTTTTAAGGGCAATATTGCTCCTATGCTTATGAAGTCTGCAAAGCTGAATTTTCAGTACAATATTTGGGACAAAACTATTTTGTGGTTTTTTTGCTTGTAGATATAACCCCAAAGCGTAATTCCATATTGAATGACTCAAATGGATTTTACACGCGTAGTGGCCGTCTTGTCAAACCACCATTAAGTTTCTGGTGCGGGCAACGTGAGGTTGTTGATCAGAAACTAAATGTTACTATAGAAGAAGGTGGAATCGACTATCTGAGCATGGTAAGATTCTTATGCGTATTGCTACTTAAATGTATCTTATATACAGTGAATAAACTCGGCTAGGTAGCTAACAGAAAGACTCTGGCTCTTAGTACCTGAGGAGGCAGGAAATCTTGAAGACACAATAAAAATATTTTAAAACAAATTTTTAAAAAAGTCTTAATCTCTGTATTATCAGATAATTGTTATTGTCTGTAAAATGGGAATAATGGAGATTTACTTCTGGAAAAATAAGTGTTTTTTTGAAAGATAAACAGATCAAATAGGAAGTTGCACACAGGTACTGGTTTGGGTACAGAGGTTTCCCAAGTGAAACGCTTTCTGTAGCATTGTAATGCTGAGTCCGTGCCACAGTGTGTGTGATCGCACAAGGGAGGCCAGTGCTGCCAGTGA
The DNA here is from genome assembly GCA_013400035.1 of Rynchops niger. NCBI lineage: Eukaryota > Metazoa > Chordata > Aves > Charadriiformes > Laridae > Rynchops > Rynchops niger. Next base: position 601,051 of record VXBH01005633.1, on the reverse strand, counting down.
GCTCTTGCCTTCATCGCTGCTCTTCTCCCTTCTCCCCTTCCTTTATGGGGCTTCACATTCAGCAGGAGCTGGTATTTTTTCATTTCTTGTATCCTGATCTGTCCAGGCCACCCCAGTTCTGAGTGAGGTGCGCTGTTCTGATTTATTATTGTGCTTTAAGCAACTCTGATAATACTCTGATAAGGAGTGAAGGAAAACAGCATTCTTTGTAGTTGTGAACTTTTTTTTTTCAGCTCTCTGAGATTAGTCAGTCTTATGGTATGGGGGATGTACTAATGTTAGTCATCAGCTGCAGCAGTGGAGATGCACCTACAGTTTACTGCCAGCTCAAGCAGTTCTAGGTGTTAAGGTTTGAACTTGTGTTTTAGAATGTTTAAATTTAAAGGGAGCCTGGCTAAATCGCTTTGGTTGCATGCATTTGTATAAACACCTGTGTTCATCAAATAGTATTTAGTAGATGCTGGTCAATGTAGGTGACTTTTAAATCTACCCATACTGTAAACATTTGGCTTTTTCAGAGCTGCCGTCGGTAGGCTTGATATGTAATCTGTTGCAGAAGTTTAGATTAAATTGTTTTATTTTGAAGATGTTTAGTAGTGAAAAATCCCAAAGACAGACCAGTTCCACTTCTAAGAAGAATAAAAGAAAGAAAGTAATGAAGACAACAGAAGAAACAGCAAAAATCCAAAGTAAAGGTAAAAAAACTTTTTTCTTTTTTTGAAGTTACTGACTAGAACCAGTAGAATTATGAGTTGGGTTCTGGAGCAGTATGGTGATGTCCTGATCACGTAAAGAAATTATTTCAGTCTGTTAATGGTCGATTGCTGCTTCTGTGAAGAACTGTCAGAACAGCTAGTATTACAGCTCCAAATATAAACTGTGTTTGTAAATCACCTCTTCATTTACAGAATGGGTATGTGCAGATTTCGTTCTGGAAATAGAAATGAAAGAATTATGGGGTTTTTTGAAGTTTCTGCTCCTATACTTTGGATCTCTCAACATGGCTATTACATGTGACTTGGGAGAGCCTGAAGAGAAGCAGAGTTCACCACTCCAGTGAACTGGTGGTCTGGCTTTACTTTTTAAGCTGGATGAATTCAAATAAATGAAATGCCTAGGTAGGCAAAAAAAAGTGTATTAAGAGAGTACTACAAGTTTATTTTTAATAAAATTTGGGACACAATAGAACCCTGAAAACAACATAGAATAAAATGTAGAAGTTTCTTTTTTAAAACAACTGTGATGCTTCCTGTAGAAAAGCTATTTGCAGCATAAGTAAAGCTTTCGGAGTGTTGGTGTTTGCTCAGTCTCAGTCATGGCATTTCAGCAGCGCTTTCTGTTCACTGTTTTATTCTCTATCTGCTCAATACTTCCTTGTTCCCTTTTTGTAGCCTCAATCCTGCTTCTTTTAGTCACTTGGAGGTAGCCTGTTATGGGAGGGAGCTGGGTAGGAACAAGGATGTTCTGCTGCTGGCCGCACTCCCTTGGAGCAGAGAGATGCTTGCTCAGAATGAATTCAGTCCTTACAACTGGTTTCGTGCTGCGTTGTCTTTGTAAGAGTTGTGTGTAAATGGATTTTTCTCTGCTTCTTGACCACTATGCGGAGGAGCAGCCTGCTTGCTGGGACATGCTGTCATGTCTGTATCGTGCAGCCTCTTGTTCCTGACAAATTTAATCCCAAATACATAGGAGTGTGAGGCCAGAAGGCCTTTACGTGATCCTTCTGAGATACATGTGTGGGAGAGGAGGTGTAGCAATCTCAGGAAGCTTCACTAGGTGCTGGTTTTACTCAGATCACGTTTGGTTAAGTTATGGACATCCCTTAAGAGCAGAAATGAGTTTATAGTTGTCTGTTGGGTAAATCTTTGGAAATGGGTTGCAGACAGCCTGTGCTACATGTCTCTTAAACAGGGAAGGGGCAGGCAGTACAGAGCGTCATGAAACGTTTCCTGGTATCACCAATTTCTCTCATAAGTGACATTTTGCTGTGCTTCTTAGGGAGGCAGTGTTTTTAACTTATTTTTGTATCCCAAGATGACCATTCAACATAATATCTCCTTGTCCTGAAGAGTCAGTGTGGGGAGAGTGTTCTGCAGAAGGTGTGGAGCTGCAGCTGGCGGTGTGCTGCTTGTCTCTTCCTGCAGGCTCCAGCCTCTGTAACAAATGAGTTCACAGATCTTAACGAGCATGGGATGCGTAGCACCCCGCAGCAGGCTAGCCTTTGCTTGTCAGAGAATGCAGTAATAACTGACATTACAATGTGTGATATTACACTGACATCCTCTCTTTCAGGGGAAAACCATGAAAAAGGAGTAAGTTCCAAAAAAGGAACCAAGTCTGCCAGAAGCAAGAAAGCCAGGTGCTTCATTTCAGCTGATGATGAAAGTGATCATGTCGTAGATAGTACAAAAACTAAACCACAGCTTTATGTTAGGTTGACTCCCTTAAATACTGATGTACTAAACAAAACCAACTATAACAGCAGAATCCCAGGAATGACAGAGGAAAAGAGAGGAAGAGAATATGGAGAATTCATTATGTATCAGGAGGCTTACAAGTACCCTCTAAAGTCAGCCAAACAACTTCAAGACAAGCATTTAGCAGAAGAAACGTCAAGCAAAGATGGGGAAGAGGAATCCAGTGAAGACACCCCACTGTCTATCAAAAGGAAAAGTAAACCTTTCTCTGAAAAAGCGACTCAAAACTCTGAATCTTCCTCTAACTGTAAAAGTTCACAGGATGACGCAAACAAGGTATTGCGTGAACCAAGGACAGTAATACACTCCACTGCCTCCCATAATGTGCCATTGAGGCAAAGTCTGCCCAGATCCAGTGATGGTTCTGATTTACGTGAGGGAAAAAAGTCTAGTACTTCCCATCCGCCTTACCAGGCAAGGATAACAAGTAGCAGAACCAACCCTCCAAGGTATTTGCTTGAATCTGACACTGAGTCTGAAACCAATGAAGAGGAATTTCAAGTACAAGAAAAGAATACAAAAGTATCTGATAAAAACCCAAATAGTAAAGGTTCTAATACTGCCAAGTCTTCAGCAGCAAAAGCAAGAGAACCTGAGAGGGAAAAGGTGCAGAACGCTCTAGAAATTTTTCCACGGGCAACTGATGACTGGTCTGAAAAAGAATTACAGAAGCTCCACAGGCAAGTGGTTGCCCTGTCTTCCCAGGGAAAAGATCCCCTCAGACATCGGGAGACATGATATACTGGAGGATTTGGATAGTCTGGATTTTTCAGATTCTGTCTCTTCCCTGTTATTCAAAGGTTTCCTTTAGGTTTTAATTCTGTGTTACAAAGTAAATTTTGTTAACAAATTAAAAAATAGTGAAATAAAGGAGACAGCTGAGTAGTTTCTAAAGTAACTGTAGATGCGTGAGCCTGCAGCAGCCCCTACCACTGTCATCAGTGGAAAGTGGGAGAAACACAAATATTAAGCAAAATTTTGTGAATGTATGTGTTTTCAAAAACGCATACTTAATCTTATTAGAAATTATAAACATTCCTAAGAGTAACACTGAAAAACATGGGTAGGTAAATTATATGGTAAAACTATTCATATTTATAGTGTAGACAGCAAGGCAGAGGTAGCATATTCTCTCCCCGATGGAATAAAGTGTTAAACATGAGGTGTTTAGGTACTTAAGTTTTGTGAAGGGGAAATTAACTACAAGAATGTTTAAATAATGCATCATCCAGTTACTTAAACTACTGGCTAGTATTTAATATGTACGTTAAGTAATAAAATGACCATGGCTGGTCTTGTTTCTTTTAGATTAGAAACCTGAAAAGGCACGAGCTCATGTCTTGGGGGGTAGAAGTGACCTGCTGCAAATAAAGAAGGAATTTTTCTTGTAATGGAGCTGTTAGCTAAAATTGTTCAAATAAATTTGCATATTTTAAAGCATCTGGACAAGACACCAGAGACAAGATTGTCTGCGTCCAAGGCACAGTGTCCTTTCTCAGGAGGCAAGTGGTCTCTGGAGTATTGCATAGGCTCTTTGTCATGACGAGGGTTGTGACGTTACTCTTTTGGCAGGGCTGTTGCTTCCTTCCCAAAGCACAAGAAGAGCTTCTGGGTGGAGGTTGCCATGGCGGTGGGCTCTCGCTCTGCTGAAGAATGCCATCAGAAGTATGTTGAAGAACAACAGTCAAAAAGTTCCAAAACATGTGCCAAGAAGAGCACCACTTCACAACAAGCAGAACAGAAGGGTACTGATATCTTGGTTCTGGGTATTTTGGTGTCTTTAAAGAATTTTGAATTCAGTATTTATTATGTAATGGGGGGAGGTACAGAGATAAACACATATCAGAGTCCAAGAGTGAAGAAGGCTGTCTTCTGTAGCATGAAGGTTTGTTGCAGAGCTTAGAGGGTGTCATGAATGATTGAAACTACAAGAAGAGAAAGGATATTTTTAGAGTCGTCTTAGTTTTTTGGCCTGATGAGAAGATTTAAACTGGCTTTGCCACCTAAGGGAAAATAGCTATTTATATCTTAAGAGGCTGTTGGAGGCCTAGTAGATAACAAGCTCCGCGTATAGCTGTCTATCCAAAAGGGATAACAGGGTGCTTGGATGTGCTCAGGGCAATGTAGAGTGAGAACAGCAAAGTTATATCCCCTGGTGTCTGGCACTGATGTGCCTGTTGGTGTTTTCTGTCCAGTTCTGAATAAGAAATTCATGTTTACAGAAAGGAATTTATGTTTATAGCAAGTATACCCTGAAGTGAAAGGCACAGGATGCTCAATCCAGTTATTTAACACAGGGAAGGTTACAATGTCTTGGCAACTGCTTAGGTGAGGAGAGCCAAAGAGAGCTCTACTGATGTTTCTCAGCAGTTAAAGCTGTGCATCAGTCTGCACTTACTGAAAGCATTAAAATCACTTTTTCTGTCCAAATGAAGAGACCCAGCTTACAGTTACTGAACTTCACATGGGAATGCTTGGCTCCAGTTCTGTAGCCTCCGTAACGCAGAGCAGGTGATCTCAGGTGCTGCCCTGCCCTGAAAGTCAGGCAACGCTGATTTTTGTGCAGACTTGGAAAAGCAGCAGATTTGAGAGTTCAGGCACAGAACAGCATACTTCATTCTTACTTGAATGTTTCTTTGAAATGTTTGCAGTTACAGAATTTGTGTGAGAATCTGCTGGGTATCAGTTTTGTAAGGAATTTTATTCAGCTTTGATAGTGATAGCATTATTCTCGAGCATTTTCAAGCATAGCTAGGAACCATCTTATTTTGCCTATTATCATGGTATCAAAATTCCTTGCACTTCTGTGATTATGCAAGCTCTTTCTAATGTTACTGTTCATTTCTCCCCTGCTGATATCCTACAGAGAATTTTTTCCTGTTTCACCCTGACATTATCAGGCTGCAGACTCCTCTATCAAGAAGAGACAGCTATTCTGGTTACTGAGCGTTTGTAAAGGGTCAGTCTGCCACAGTGGTTTTCAGATACTTTGCTTTGAGGAAAACTGTGTTTGGGACCTCTCGGATTCACCTGGGCCTTTCAGTGCTAAGACACTCTAAAACGACTGTAGCAAAGCAAAGGACTAAATCCACTCCTGCATGATACTTGGCAAGGATCTTCCTTGGTAGTTAGGAGCTGTTTGTTGGCCTTCTCTCAGAAGGCGAGTGCATCATGTTAACGATGAATCTTAGCACAGATACAAAAATACTTGGTTCTTCTGATAAACTGTGGATTCATTTTCTTCTTCACTTGACTGACTGCATAAGCAGCTATTTTAGTTTTTGTCTGAAGGTGGTGTTCTAAATGTGCCCCAAAAGTCACTTGTAAGGGAAAGCAGAGGATAGGAATGCACACGCCAGTGGAAGTGGCAAAGCCCTTTCCTTTAAGTAGGTTTAGTGGCTCGTTGTTTAGGTGTGGTAATTGGGTTAAGGTTAGCATGTACAGTTGTATCCTTTGCAAAAGTCTCAGATAAACATTCCCTAAACATCGTGTCAAGGATCCTAAATGAGTCTCTATGCAGCACAGCCTTTGTTTGAGCACTTCATGCCTCTTGACAGTCTTGCAGATGCAGGGATGTGTGTATGACACTTGCAATGGTTATGTAAGGCTCTACAGTAAGCTTCCGATCAAGGTGTAGTAGTACAATTCGTTTTGAAAGCCTAAATTGTGTAAGAAGTCAAAGAATCACAAAGGAGCTATAAGACATTTCTGCAAAGGAGAGACTGGACTCTGTATTGCTAGCATTGATTGCAGTTAGAAAATTTTAAAACCCTGCTACATAACTGATGTCCTAGAACAATTAATATTTTGATTCATGCAGATAAGGAAGAGCCGGTTGCAATAACTGCCAAAGTGGGAACCTTAAAAAGAAAGCAGCAGATGAGAGATTTCCTGGACCATTTGCCAAAGGACAACCATGATGACATTTTCACTGCAACCCCCTTTCAGAACAGAAGAGTAAAGGTAAATCTGGGCAAACAGTGTATATCTGCACACGCTTTTCTGCTTGGTATGTCAAGGGTGTGTTACAAGTCCGCTGGTTCAGTTCCATCAATAAAACCTTGTGGATGTAGGGGAAGATGCTTATTTCCTTGATTTGTTTTTGCAATACTTGGACTGCTGGCAGCGAGAATGCATGGAACGTGGCTTCTGCAGATGAGGATTGCCACTGAACGGATGTGTAAAACCTGTCTCTGGTGGGGTGTCCTTTCTGCCTCTGCAGGCAGAACTTGTGACGCTGTGAAGCATCAGTTGTGCAGTGATACTGCTGTCCTGGGGCTGCCCGTTGGATCCTTGTGGTGTGGAACTGCTTATTTTCTGAAGTCTCTCCTCTCAGCACATCTCACATTTAAACCCACTTCTCTCCGGATGCTGTTCAGGGGTGGGTGTCTCTGGGAGCTGTGATCTTTTCTCGCCCTGGCCCTTGCCTGTCCTTTACTTGCTCTCCCATTGGGCTGAGAAGCTGCCCCCTTCCCCTGGTTGGGCTGCTTTTAGCTGGAGGAGTGCCCTCCCCAGGCAGCCCCAGACAGGCAGCAGATGCAGCAGCGGAGCTGAGAGCGTTCCACTTCCCTGATAGACTATTTAGGAAGTTAAGACTTTTTTTTAAAGAGAAAGCCACTCATTTATCAAGAGAACAATTTTTTTTCCCTGTAGACAATTTTTGAAGTATATTTCATGATGCATCTTTCTTTTTGCTGTTTTCTGACCAAACCAGTGCCTCAGTTCTAGCAGGGACTCCAAAGGGCATCTAGATGTCTCTTGATATGTTTGTTCTTCTGTGGATTTTCTTTGTGGCAACAGTGTGTTTCTTACTCTGGCAGTGTCCAGAGTGGGATAAGGTCGTGGCTCACTGGAAAGTGGATGTTGAAGCAGCAGTGACTTCACTGCTTTCTGTGAACTGTGGTATGCTATGGAGAAATCACCATGACTAGTGTGAGTGGGCAAGCTGTTAAAGAATCAGTGTCCATGGCCAAGAGACCCTGTTTTTGCAGAGAGATTCTCCAGGAGACTCTTCCTTTGGTATAATACAGTTTCAGCCAGTGATTCAATATGATTCTCCTTTTCTTTTTTCTTTTTTTTTTTTCCCAAATTTATTTTGCCTAGCTTGTTCTGTGCAAAAGCAACAATCCTTCTGTTGCGTGTGGTGAGAGGTATACCTCCGGAGATAAATCCTATGTATTTCTGAGTCATGAGCTGATTTCCCTTCCATGATCAAGTCCAGACCTCCCTTGAACCTGTGCAGACTCTTCACATCTGCAACTTCTTGTGCTGAGTTCCAGAGCTGAATTGTTTGCTCTGTGAAGCAGTGTAATCTTATTTGATCTGAACTTACATCTACTGACTTTGTTCTTCTCCCCTCATGGGGAAGAGACGAGGAACAACTGTCTGGTCCCTGTTCACCCCTGATGCTTGTTATAGCTCCCCAACCCCAGGACCCACTGTGCCTTTGATCATCTGTGTTTGTCCTCTCTGAACCTCTCCAGTTCTCCTCTCCCTTCAAGATGGAAGGACAAGTCCACTGAGTAATCCTGAAATCCTCCTCCTAAGTCGTAATGGTCAGCTTTGAGCTTGCAATTTTAAACAGAAATGATGTTTTGAATCATTTGGCTGTAGTAGCAGCCAAAAAAGGCCAGCGGAATGTTGGGCACCAAGGGGAGGAGTATTAAGAGCAAGATGGAGGCATCGTTTGTCTGCTGTGTTGAGCCCTCGCATACCTGCACCCTGCATACTGTGTACACTGCTGTCTTCCAAGTCTCATGAGGGACACAGTGGAGTCAAAAACGCAGCTGAAGTGAGGAAGGGAATGGAGCGACTGCCTGTTGAGGAGTGAATAGTCTGGGACTCCTCCCTTTGGGAAGGGCAGGGACATGATCAAGGTTCAGAGTTGTGAAGAGGCTGTGTCCTGACACCACTCTGAGACAGACCTCTGAGAAGCCTTTTCAGCAGACTTGTTAAAAAGGGCTGGTCATTGATTGCTCTGATGTGGCTTTGTAGTTGCCAATGTTCCGGGGAGGCCTGGATGACGATGACGACTTTGCACTTACGGACAACCCCATCACACCTTCCTCGGCTGTCTTCCCTATGGCAAAAACCCCTCAGTGTGAGCATATCAGCCCTGGTATGCTGGTGCCCATCAACAGGTAGGAGCTCCTGCTGCTGTCCCTCTACTAACCTTCGCCTCTCTCATTTCCCCCAAGATTGTTTTTTGCCTTCTGAGAAAGATCACTGGTGGAACTGGGACACCAGTTCACCTCCAGACTCGGAGCATGCATCCTGCAGTGCTTGAGCGATGTGTTTAGAGAAAGCTCTTTCCTTCAACAGCATGTGCGGTTTCAGCTACTCGACTAAGCGTGGGCAACAAAAACAATGGCAATAACAGGTTCTTTTACTCTTGGAGGGGGCTGTGATTTGGGCTTCAGCCTCAGCAGAGGTTTCTCTGCTCATTTTGAGTCTTAAACCTGTTAATGAAATTGCTTCAGGCTCTACTGAAACAAACTGGAATCACCTTGAAGCTTGCAGAGTGACTTGCATTTTATCTAAAGGACAAGAAACAAACAGCATCTGGGAAGGTGATGAAGCTTTGTCTGATACTTGCATTAGGAGATCGAGCATGTTATCTAATTAACCACTTCTGTGGTGTTATACTCCCAGAGCTGCTGGTACATTTAATTGACCAACTGTTTTTAATGAACATGCTGATTTTCTTTCTGAATGAGAGCTGTATGTATGATGCCTTTAACAGTATCCAGCGGATTCTGTAGGCGGCACAGCAGTGATGCTAATGTGCTTGATTACACCTGCAGGAATGATTATGACAGGCACATGTTCCGGATGCAGAAGAATGCACAGGGCAGCAGAGGCACTTGGGACAAGGTCAAGAAGAAGTTGGTAATGCTGGTTTCCTTCAATGCTGCCTAGTTCCACCTTAATCATAGAATCGCTGAGGTTGGAAGGGACCTTTAAGATCATCAAGTCCAACCATTAGCCTGCCCTGACAAAAGCCACTTCTAAACCATGTCCCTAAGTACCCCATCTACCCTTTCTTTAAACACCTCCAGGGATGGTGCAGGAATAGGGCAGCCTATTCCAATGTTTACTAACCCTTTCAGTGAAAAAATGTTTCCTAATATCCAATCTAAACCTCCCCTGACATAACTTGAACCCATTTCTTCTCATCCTATCACCTGTCACCAAGGAGAAGAGGTCAGCCCCCATCTCTCTACAACCTCCTTTCAGGTAGTTGTCAAGGGTGATAAGGTCTCCCCTCAGCCTCCTCTTCTCCAGGCTGAACAACCCCAGCTCCCTCAGTCGTTCCTCATCAGGTTTGTCCTCCAGACCCCTCACCAGCTTTGTAGCCCTCTGGACACACTCCAACACCTCAATGATGCAACACCTTAATGATGCAGAGCTTTGTTAAGCAGCAACAAAAGAATCCCAGGATCACAGACCAGTTTTGTATATTCAAGACAAAACCAGGCATGCTCCTGTTCTTCCTTCTAGACTGCTAGGTTTTGTATCTATTTCTCTTGGAGAAAAGTTCTGTTTGTTAGAAAAGAGTTCTTTATCATCAGGATTGAATATGCTCACTCGCTCTTTTTTTTTTTTCTTTTTTTTTNAAAGTTTTTTTTTTTTTTTTTTTTTTAGGATTTTTAACTGCTTTTCAATTCTGTGATCTCTAGGTACATTAAGTTCCTGCTACATTCTTCAGTTCAGTGGGAAAGGAAACAATGCTTCTCACCTTCTGTCAGATTGTCCCTGAATTTATGTATTTATTTCTTCAGTATCATAAATTTTGTAATTCTTCTGGCTTTTCCATGAAAAGCTCAGATCCCAGAAGCAGAAAAATGGCTTGTGCCTCCAGTTCAGTGAAAGCACGTGTGGTAGTTGGACAGTTTTAATTTATATAAGGATGTAGTGTAGTCATAGGGAAACTTAACTCCAGTGTGGGAGGGAGGCTGTGCCAGTTCCCCCAGCTGTTCTGAGGCTCCTGTGCTGGTGCTGTAGCAGCTGTCTGAGCAGAGCCTTTTTCTCCTTTTCATCAGGCTGGAGGTGTGCTTGCTACGCCAGGTTCACACAGAACCAACTTCACTTCCAATAACAGTAAGTATTCTTTGTTGCTCCTTCACTTACTTTCATGTTGCCACTGAGTTGTTGGGGGGCCCTAGTCTGGGTGTTTAATAATTTTTCCACAGTTGTTTTGTTTCTCATAAGAGCCTTTGTTTTTTGGACCTTCTATAACTGCTTGTCCAGCTCAGGCACATGCTAATAATCCCTGTTTTCTTATTGCAGAAGTGCAGCGCAAGTCTGTTGTAGGGAAGCTCTTTGTGGCTGAGGCAGCAGATTCGTCAGATGAAGAACAGGACAATTCCTATTTGTCTATATAATGAACTCTGTGGATTTTATTAATTCAACACTTCCATGTCTCTTGTGTGAAGCACAGGGGTTTGGCCACCCCTCTGAGGGTCCTGTGGTGTTAAGAGTTTGGTTTAGAAAGCTTGACCTGCAGTGGTTTTTTTTATGTGTTTTAACACTGTTCTCTTGCTGTCTCTGCAGCAATGTTCATCACTTTCCATGTGTACAAAGTGGCACTTTCTTGCCCAGGCTCCTCTTCCCATGGCCCTGTTTCTCCTGGGGGAGGGAGAAATGTACTCAGATACCAATTAGGGGCAAGTTTTCATTCCTTTTAAGATAAGATAAACTATCTTTTTGCCTGTACAATAAGCTTATAATGGTGCACTCTGTAACTAAAGTGCAATTGCTTTTTAATTTCCTCTACTGAGAGTTTGAATTTTTACATTTCCTTAATGCAATAAAAAAAGGACAAGCTTTACTTTACTCATGTATGAATCAGATATTTCTTTGGGGAAGAGAAGCAGGCTTGACAAGCAATCCATCAGCCTTGTTTCAGTTACCTGGGCCTGTATCTTTTCACCCTCTCTTGTTTTTAGATAGACATGGATGGTGACCCCAGCCTGGTGCTGGTCTGTGCCGTGTCAGCAAGGTTATTTATCTCTGCTCCTGTCCAGGCCCCTTCATGAAGTCGCTCCAGAAAGGGCTGGGAAGGAACAAAAATACAAAGTTCTTTTTCTGAGGAGCCACGGGGTGGCAGGAGCGAGCTGCGGGCTGGAGGGAGGCGGCAGCTGGAGGGAAGGGGGAAGCAGCGATGGCCACAGCGCTGGAGCTAGGGCGATGGCAGCTGTGGGGCCACCTAAGGGCAAGGGAACGTACTGGCTGCCCTGGGCCCATCCATCTCTACTTCAAACCTACCGCGCCCTTCAGTGTTTCGGTAAGAAGCATAAGGAACACCAGCAGTTCACTTTTTTCCTAGGAAACTAGGGTACTAATCCTGCAGTAACTGCAGCTAGGCACCTTCCCCTCTGTCACCACCTTTCTGCTTAAGCCAGAAAGCTGTACTTTGTCAAGACATTTCAGCCATTATTCTCACTTCTAAAGGCATTTTGGAATGACCATACCCAGCCTTCGCCATGGGCATTCACCCCGACAACCAGAGAGGCATGGGTCCTGTGTAGCACAGCAGGCAAGTGTGGGATCCTGCTGGAGGCAGAGGGAGGGGAGTGCCCAGCAGAGAGCCAGACATGGCTGTAGCATACCAAAAGCCCTGGTGTTTCTGCAAGATTTATTTACATATTTTACAGTGAATCAAAACTCAGTAAAGTGCAGTTAAAAGAAAAGAGCCTGGGAGTTCAGAAACCAAGCTTCGATCCCCTCAGCTTGTGGCAGCTGCGTTGCTTCTCCCCTTCACGCAGAGGTCCTGGGGCAGCAGCTGTGTGTCAAACCCATAGTGGAGGTAGCAGTAGATCTCCTCTGCCTTCCGCTGGCTGACCTGGGCACCCACAGCGATGTCCAGCGGGGAGCTGTAAGAGACCACAGCAGGAGGGCACCTCACCTACAGCCTTTTGGAGTCCAGTAGGCAATACTGGGACAAAAGGGGAAATCACCAGCGGGGCAAGAAACAGCCCATGTGAAGAGAGGAACAGAAACACTATGAGCTGCTGGCAGTCACCTCTCTCCAGGTTCCTGAAGGCTGTGAGCACACCAGCCTAAGCAAGCCTAAGAGCACCGCAGAGAAAAGGGAATGGCGTGAAAGGGGAGAGGAAAAGGTACAGCAGTAGGGGGCATGGTGGAAGCAGAGCCCATGTCATGGCCCTGGTCCACTCAGCTGGAAGAGCTTGAGAACAGCATAAAGAGAAGGGCAGGACTGGGGCGGAGACAGGAACAGAAAGGTACAGAAAGGATCTCTGAGCAGCTACCCCAGCGGGAGGTTGCGGATGAGACAGAGGAGTGAAAGGGAAGTCAGGCCTCCAAGCACTTGTTGTTACCTGTTGACCATCTTCTTCACGGAGTCAAAGTGATGGCACATGTTGAGAGCAGCCAAATAGCTCAGATTAGGAATACTCAGGTAGAAGTTGAGCATTTCCCGTTTGTGACCCTCCAGCTCTGTTGGCACACAAATAGCAGCGTCTTTTCTTTGCTCCACCAAAGCCAGGTCTTTCAGCAAACCAGCAGTTTCCTCTTGGGAAGAGCTAAAAAGAATTCGGACCCCAGCCTGGACCAATGCTGAGAGCATACCGTCATAGTACTGCGTCCTCTGGAAAAAGCGTGTCGTTTCTCCTGCAAGGTGAGAATCTCAGTGAGATTTCACTTTAAGAAGTGCTAGATGACTGCAAAAAATCTCATTAATTGCTTGCAAAGCCAAACTCCTCAAAGATCCCCGGCTTTGAGAACTCACAAACAAAAACAAGATGAGGGAAACCTTCTCACAGAAAGGAGACAGCAGGGGTCATGGGAGCAGGATTTACTTGGTTATTTGAGAGGTAGACGTTAGGAATTTACACTGAAAATGCAAATTAAACATCATTAGGAGAGAGGATTGGGAGGAACACATGGTAAGTGATGAACAACAGGACAGATGATAGAAATGAGAAGAGGTTTTGTAAAGCTACAAAAGTAAGAATGCACTCAAACTCTGTGTCAAACGAGAAACAAGCAGCACTCTGGAAACAGCGTCATGAGAAAAACTGGACAAAACACTGAAAACAAATGCCACCTTCAGCAACAAGGTAAAAAGGCAGCTCAAACGCAATCCACCTATCTACAGCTCCAGCTGAGAAACATCATCTTCGGTGACCAATTCTATCATTGTTTCCATATCCAAATCATCAATAACTTAGACTTATGTCACAAAAAGAAAGCTGCATCCACAACAATTTGATTTCAATAGTGGAGGTTTATATCCCAGAACATCTGTAATTTCATTGGAGCTGGGAGCTCCAGTCCCATTTGCTGTGAAGCAGGTGCAAACAAGACCTCTCCATTATTTTCTAGGTGGCACTGAGAATAGACAGCATTAGTAAAGTCATTTGATTGCGTAATTTGGATCTTGGGATCAAAACAAATGGCTTGTCCAAACTATATAATATAAAGAAATAGTCCTGAATTTTCCACAAATGTTTAATCAGTTCAGGAGGTGACTTTGAGACTGCTTTGTGACACAAGGCAATAGCTCAAACATGGGTTTCCCAAAGTAGCTCTTTGTAGGAGCTCTCTTTTTGTCTTTTTCTAAAAACTGATTTCACGCAGCGAATTCTCTTTCGCTTGTCCCAGCAGCAGCCATTACTGGTTTGGTCTCTACACTCTGGAGGTGGACTCAGTAGGTGGGATAGTGTGCACAGGAGCTACCAGTCTCACTGGCGCTAACCCCTGAGAGGTTTCCCATAGTTTGACAGATGCCACTCGTTACATCACTGCTAGAAAAAAAAAAATACTTGAGTCCACTATTATTCTAGTGCTGAGAACAGATAAGGTTGTGCTTGTTCCTTTATTGTACTATTCTCACCTTGTTGAAATCTGTCTTGAAGAGGGGGGCTTTCTGCACATATTAATATGGTCAGTTATAAATGTTTGAGTTAATAACTACTGAAGCAGGGAAAAGCGAGTTAAGGAATGAATCCCTCTGGACCCAGTTGTGTATCTCTGCCTGTATTAAATGGCCCTCAAAAGCACAACAAATTGTAATGCTCAACTGGTGACCTTATTAATGTAAGATTCCTACAGAGACTAGAACACACGTTTTCAATCTATTTTCCATCTCATATTATACACAAAGCTGGTGTAGCCAGTGCAAGCCTTGAGCAGACCAGTGCGTCCCCATGCCACCCCCACCTGGGAACACCTACCTGATTTAATCCTGTCCTTCTCCACAATCATACATATTCTCTCAAACATGCTCTGCAGGCGCTGGAGCCGCTGGGTGACTTTATTCCTGTTCACAGAGTTCAGCAATTCTGACAGATATTTCCTTTCCACGGCCATGCGGTTGCTGACGATGTAATCGCTGCTGCTCAGTGAGCAAACCTGCACCTTCACCCCATGAACGGCCTTCAAGGCAGAAATCACCTCTGTGCCAGAGGAGATCTCCCGGCTGTCAACCAGAATAACGAGTGGAGACTTTTTCTCCAGAGGGTCACGTGGAAACAGAGCTGTAGCTGGAGAGGGGTTTGTGGGAGCCGAATGAGGTGGAACTGAAGTGTTCCTGCAGGTGTTCTTCAAAGAACTTTCCACCTGTAAATGATGAAAATCACATAGTATTTCTAAGAGATCAGAGATGCATAAGACCAAAGAAAAGCATGCCAATAAAAAAAGATGATTTCCAAATACTGATGCTTAACAGATACACTTTGTTCCACTTTTATTTTTCAAAAAATCCAATTAATAAAGTCTTTAAAAAAAGGTATTTTTTTGATATTGCAAAACACAAACACTTTCAGATTAACACTTTAATTCCCTATAAACAATCTCCCAAATTGGCTGATCTAATTATTTAGCACCTGGAATGACAAAAGCACGCAGCCTTCAGTAACAAGTTCAACAAAAACTGAATACTGTAAAGGTTACAAGTCAGGCAGAAAAGTGTAAAAGATCAGGAATCCAACCTCGGACTATGAAGGGTTTTAATTTAGGAGAGTGAACAAATATTTTATAACTACAAATGCCAAAGAATTAGTGGACACTCTGTACTATTTGAAATAGATCCATATTCCTCCATGGTTGTCAGACTCAAGACAGTATCTAATCCACAAGTTTTATTTATTGATTGCTAAGATACTCTCCAAGTGACCCTGCGAGTACAGAAGCTTCCTATATCGAAGAGAAGGGAGCTGATGTAAAGCAGTACTCGCAGACCCTGCTCTTTTGTCACCAGGAGCACCCTCATCCTTGCTGTGGTATTGCTGACGGCCCTCAAAACAAGAGGCTCCCACCACCTGGGCTTCTCTAGCAAAACATGAGAAGAGAGGAAGGTCCTCGTTTTGAATTAACACCAACCTCAGAAGGAGCCTGGAGACCCTCCTTTCCCGAATCAGAGCTAGCGACAGCTGGTGGAAAGCGTGTGCTCCTGATTTGATGGTCTGTGTGAAAATCCAGCAGTTCAGATACTGAAGCTTTCAAGCCAAGAAGCATCTCACTCTTAGTCTCCACAGACATATAAACATTGGTTTCCCCAGCAGTTTTTGTGTGCTGCGCAGAGGAGACTGAAGGCAATGACTTGGGTAACTCAGCATTTTCCTGTTCTGCCCTGGAACAGTCTGTTTTCATGGGCTTCTCATTGCTGACACTTGTTTCTTCCCCACTGGAATCACTGAGAACAATAATTCGGGATGGTTTCCTCTTTTGCACGGGGACAGAGTAGTTCTCTTCCATCCTGGCCTGGTTTAATTTTTTTCTGCGGCGAGTGAGGTATTGTTTTTTTCCACTAACAAAACTTTCATTATTTAGGAGATCAAAATTCACGCACATTTCCTCCTCACTAGATTCACTTTTTTTGCAAGTTTCCTCTTCCTCCTCTCCAACACAGAAACTGTCTTCTGCGTAAGTCTGTTCTTGCTCAGGAAGCTGTCAGGGGAGAAAAAACCCAAACCCAGTAAGTTTTGAAACACTGTAATGATCTTGCTCCTCCTCTCCGTAAAGGCACTTGGCTTATCCAGTGCATCCTACGCCAGAGTACTGTGGGGCCCAGGGGCTCCTCACACCTCTCAGACCTCCCCTGCTGAATGTGCTTGGCAGTTCTGGAGCTACTTCCACAGCAGGCCTGACACGCTCCCAGCTGCGCCTGCAGCAAGCATACACACAGATCTCGGTCAGGCCCCTGATGCGTCACCAGAAAGCTTTTAGTGGGAATATTAATTGTATCACAGGAGAAGTGACACTTGCTCACTAATACTGCTCAAACAGACGGCAATCTCCTTTGTGTGTCTCTGCACAGGGGGAAGGACTCTAAACCGCCACGCTTGCACACTCGGGACAAGCTGCAGTTTTGCCTGAAGACAGGCAGATTCCACACCTCATACAGCAGGTGACACACAGTCGGAATTTCTCAAGGACAGCAGTCATTTTGTTTCATACCTGTGAGAAAATTTCCATTGGGTTGAATTCACGGTGAACCATTTTGTATCTATTGCCAAGAGCAGGACTACGCACAGATTTAAGGTAAACTCCTTTCATCTCACAGTCTAAATTAAAACAAGAAGAGAAAAGAGAATACGGTATTAACAAGCATATAACTTTTAATTCATTATTGTTACATTGTGTTTTCCATATTAAGAAATTCCTTTATTGTCACACAAAACAAAAATTTGAAGTTCTCCAGACACCTCAGAAAATCCCAAAGCAAAGGAGCAGGTGTACCCATCTTGCCGTCATGGAGGCTGCCATGTGGAACGTTTTCTCCGTAGGCAGAGCTCCAGACGTCCGTAGCAGGGAGAAGGGCAACGTTAACCACAGCAAACCCGAACCACTCAGTTTTCCCTGTTGCAAGTCTCTCCCAAAGCAGACACAACTGATTTCAGGGACTGGATGAGAACGGGGTGGTTTTATTGAAGCCCACACAGGATCTTACAGGGAAGAACTCACAATTTCAGTGGAGGAGAAAAACCCTCAACAATACCTGGGAATTTTAAATTGTAGTAAGATGATTGCCTCATGCACATATCCCAGGGAAAGACCAGGTTCATAAGCACAGGGGTAAATAAACCGTCTTGGCCAAAAAACAGCACTACCTTCTCAGCTCTGTCAGTGTCAACACTAATTTTATCTTTAACATTCAAATTGTTATTTCATGTCATATTTTAAGTCTCTCTATAACAGAAAGATTCAGAAATTTCTAAGTGAAATAGAAAATTGCGTTTCTGTTCAATCATCATGATGTAAGAGGGGGAGGTTGACTCTTAGTGAGAGGCCATCTCCTGCCCCCGCAACCCTCAAAGAACTGATTCCAGTCCACCCAAAGCTATGGCATAGCAGAAGCTCCAGTGAGGAACTTACTACATAAGAAAACCATGCTAATTAAACCAGATAATGGATTTACCCCAGCTGAGAAGGTTACTGCTTCATAGCTGACACATGCTGACATACCAGCTGACCGAATGGCCGTACCTCTTGTACCCCATTTGCTAAGCAACACCCCTTATCTTAAAACCACAAACAACTCTCCTCATTCACCGTTTAACACTTGTGTGATCTCCACATCATCATTCAGGAACTGAGCAAGGGAAGAGGTCAGCTCCTTCTCTGTGTCATCGCTCTCATCAGATGAAACACCACCTGCATCTTGCTGGGACAGCTCAGCTTCTTCATCTAAAAACTGCCTTGCTGCATGCTAAAAGAGAAAAAAATCCAAACAAAATTGTAGTTAGAAGCTGGCCCCCAATTAACTAATGTTACCTAGGAGACCTCTGATCAAATCAGTTCATGACTTCAGAACATCAGCTGCTTACATGGTCACAGATATTAAGCTTCTGGCTTTGAAAAGAGAATCCCTCACAGGTAAAGGTGATGTAAAGATGACAAAGCTCAGTGAAACACATGACAGCGCACAATTAATTTTATTTGCTTTCAAAAATGCATTTTGTTTTTGAAGAGCTGGATTACTTGGAATCCAAGCCCACTAGAGACTTCAGATACAGACTTCACTCTGGTTTGCCCTTTTCTCTTTAGGTCTTAGGATTGTTTTGTGAATTTATCAGGCAATGCAACTCGTTATTGAGAAAATGCTCATCTTTGGGGAAGATAAGGCACTTCACACGTGAACTGCAGTCCGGGAGACATAATACAAACCTTGGTTCTAAGTTCCATCAAAAACAGACAACAAAACATTCACAAGAATGTACACAGAAAAAAAATAAATTAATTCAGGAAGATGTTCTGTCAGAGATACTTTGTATTAAATACTTTGTATTTTTCTCTTATAATTTCAGCTATAAAGTACTAAAGTAAAACATGAAAAAACCAAAAAACATTGTGTCCCAATTACTCCAAAAGAATTTGCCTTCAAAATACTTTGAATGAAAAGCACAAGGCTGTAAATCGTTGTTCAATATGTGGAAGACAAGGGCATCTCATGCTAAAATAAGTGACATCTACGATTTTCAAATTTTTCTAAGTCTTTTAATTACTTGCTTACACCAATCAGTAAGCCTGAATGACAGGCCTTATTAATAGTTCCTTTTCTAGAACAGTTTTGATTATTTTGAAACATACTGGAGGTCACCTGTTCACAGGAAAGAACTCTCAATGCTATTGCCAATTAGTCTTAATCCTTCTTATTTGTGAAGGACTATGGAGAGGACAAACCCTGCAGTGTGAAATGCACTGAGACACCGGAAACTAACAGTCAAGAGTCTGGTCACACTTTGAAACAAGAAGTTACCAGGTTCTTCAATTATTTATTGAATCTTTGATTTCAGCCAGTGGCTGTTTTGGTTACCTTGGACTTCTCACAATCTCTGTTAATCTATTTGCAGATCTCTGCTGCACTTCTGGCAGAACACCCTAACTGGCGGTGGACTGATCAGAATGATTTTCATGTCTTGGATCTCCTGTGGATCTGGAATTCTGGCATGTTAGTCACTATGGATGTTTAGGTAAGATGATATGCAAAGGCAGAGTAGAATTTCATAAGCATACACACTCTCTTTCCATGAACCTTTTGGTCTCACGTTAAGAAAATGTTTAAATAAAATTGAAAAATTATTTTTCATCACTGGTACTATAGGGAAGTCTCCATAATGAAGATTATCTTTAAAACATTAAAAATATCTAACATAATGTGCCCTGGAGCCCTGATTATAGTAATTTCTGCTTAGTCAGCCATGCATATTTAAAAGCTTTTTCACTTACTATGAATATATAATTCTGTCCCTGCATCTTCTCCTGCATCCATTCCTGATGCAGTGACAGATTAAAGTGTAAAACACGAAGTTAAGATTTAAGCTTTGGGGTCGAGGGATCATTGCTGTCTTAATATGTTCAAAGTTGAAACCATTAGAGTAGGTGGTAAATTCATATGAACAAGTATCTACTAGCGTAAGTTCTGGACGAGAACCTGAGCTTCTTGAGTCCAACTAATCTTTGAGTGTCTTCTACTCATAATGTAAATTGTTATTTTGCTTCAGCACATTATTATGCAGGGCCCTGCAGATACCCCTGAAAGTCAGGCAATGGATGTGAGATTATCCAGTGTTTCAAGATGTGATCTCAAATGCTTGCAATAAACTTGTGTGAAATAGCTGTGAGCCTCAACCCTCCTAAACAATGTCTTGAAAACAAACAACTGCCCAACTGTGTGCCTGCCACAACACAGTTGTAGCAAGAGATACTAAAAAGGCCATAAAACAGACAGAAGCTCCATTTTAGGCTCCAGAATGAGCGTCTCAATGACACAGTAAATATTTTTAAGTACGTGAAATCAGTGCTCAACATTTCTGGCATTTTCATGTTTTTTAAAAATTTCAATATAGACAAATTATAAAATACTTTCAGTTCATTGTTGCAGTTTGAACAGAAAGTAAAAACTCACAGTCTCTTTCTGTCTTTTTTGGGGGGTTTTCTTTTGCAACACGTTTTGCTCGTGTTCAAAGATGCAGTCTTCAGAGCCAGGTTGGCAATATTGCAAATGTCCACTTACACACACACAGCACGGCAGTTTTCTACACTGCAACTTCAATGCCAGCTGCTCCAAATACGACCTTCAACGTATTAAGAGAGACACGTAACGTCACATACCTTGTACATAAAATTGCTCTTCACCTTTTGCCGTTTGGTACTTCTCAGCTTGTTTGTGTTACGAGCTGCTGAGCTGCTACTTCTGGTCCTGCTTGAGTTCTTCTGAAAATCCATGCTGTCATCACTGGACACGTCTGACTGGAGGAACATTTCACAAACACTTCAATAAAGACTAAAGCAACCCATATTTTAATTACACAGTCATCCTTCAACATCCATGTTTTTTAAGCAACACCTGATTTTTTGTGATTGATTTGCTATGGTAAAATAATGCAATAATGCTAATCATCTTATTAAATACAAAAGGAACAGAAAAAAACATGTTATTTGGAAGAAAAATCAGGTAAAGTGTGACATGATTTTTTTTTTTTTCTTCATTCAA
This sequence comes from Rynchops niger, assembly GCA_013400035.1. Classification (NCBI taxonomy): domain Eukaryota; kingdom Metazoa; phylum Chordata; class Aves; order Charadriiformes; family Laridae; genus Rynchops; species Rynchops niger. Next base: position 580,114 of record VXBH01005633.1, on the reverse strand, counting down.
AGCTTTGTGGAAGAAAGGTTATTTTACTGCCTTTCACAAAGGGAGAGGCTCAGCTCTCCTGACTATAACAATATTTCACTGCCAAACAACAACTCCACAGTCGTCTGTGGAGACCTCAGGAAAGAACTGAAGGATGGAAAGCAATTACATCCTAATATGCCTTAGGTCAGATGGCATAAAATATTTTTAATAAGAACACTTGCCTACTGACTGAAGAAAGAGTAAATGTTTAAATATATACTCCATAAATGAGTTTGCATTATTTTTCTGTCTCACCAAAGCACTTACTAACCATGTTAAGGGGGTGTCGTCGTTTTCTGATGGCACGAATCGGCGATTCAAAATCCCAATCGTTCATACCCTATGTAAACAGAAAGAAGTACAATTGCAAAGGGCATTTTGGTTTTGGTGTTTGACTTATCATTTTGCTTCTCATCTCTTTTTTTTTTTCTTTCTTTTTCTAAGACTCACATCAGGAGACTTCAAAACATTCTTTTTTTTCCTGTTTTTTCTCTGGAAAACGATCTCTTCTTCACTCTCACTGCTGGTTCCTACAGCAAAAATAGTAAACAACATTCAAAAGAAAATGCCTTGTTCACAATACAATATTGCTATAACAGAGCAATCAAAATCTGTCTCTCTTATAAAAGTACCTATAAAGGAGATTACTTATTGATCTATGTGGCAAATATTGTTCTCTTTATCCTTGTTAATCGAAATAAATAATCTCCAGCTGAGATGTACAATAAATCCTGCTTCCCAGGAGAGCCTCTGAGTGGAAGTGATTACCCCGGCAGTACAGATAGAGAAAAAGGGAGGTGAGAAATGAAACCAAGAGAAGTTGTCCTTAAAAGTTGAAGTAAGAGTTATGCTTCTGGAAGCATTTTGTAACACATGTCCCTTTGCGTGCACTGAAACAAACACAGAACTCACTAAAATGTCCTCTTGCCAATCCCTTTTCAAACAACCCCAGCAGTTTTTGATTTTACAAAGGACTACCTTTATGAAACACAAGGTCTTCCTTCACATCCTGTATGACAAAGGCCTGGTGCTGGCCGAGCCCCAGGACTGGGTGCAATGGCTGTGCTGCCCCACAGCAGGCTGGGCATTAACTGCCCCTGAGGCGCTGCTGGAACTTCCCTCTGTGTCTGTGAGGGTACAGCAAGAGACAGGGGGTGGAGAGTCGGTTCTGACTAAATAGCTCAAATGTTTGAATTTCTTTAAGGAAAAGCATAAAATTCCCCAACATTCCACTTCTAAAACAACATATTTAAATACTAATAACTATCATTTCAACAACATACGCTGCCCAGGGAGGTTTTCAAGACCCAACCAGACAAAGCCCTTAACAACCTGATCCAGGTTCAGCGCTAACCCTGCAGTTCTAAAACAGCAATTTGTTTCTTTTTGTGGTTTTTGTTTTGTCTCTTCTGGTGTTTTGGTTTGTGGGGTTTTTTTGGTTTTTTTTTGTTGTTGTTTTGTTTTTAAACGTGGCATTTCTATTCCTCAGGAACAATGACAGGAAAAGAAGATGACATGGATTCAGGGACTGAAGTGCAACAGATGCAGGTAATAATGGATCAGATCGTGAGAAGCTTAAGAAAGGGCTGTGATGGCAGCTCTGGTCACACAGTTATGTCTGGCACGGCTGCGCTGTTCGCACTTGTGCAGAGGTATGCAAGGTTTAATTCCGAGTATTTCCTCCAACACATTTGCATGCATTTCAGCCTCAAATGTCTAAGCGCATATGCAGGGTTAAGATTCTGGAAAGTCTCATTGACCCAGCTTGTAATATTACAACCATTATTCCCTTTTCCTTTCATCCTTCCCACCTAAGTCACAAACCAAACTGAGGATCCAAAAGATACTGGATTCTATTTAAATAAACATGAAGGTATTAAGTAACTGTACCACTGAAATCCCTACCTGCAACAGTAGACACACGTAAACTACGAAGGGTGGTGTCTTCCAGGGTTTTGGTTCTTCCTAAAGGGGAATCAAGTGTATCCACAGCTGAATTCCTAAAGTTCTGCCTGCGTGGGCTTTTATTTACTTTATCTGCGAGAGGCACCTCTGGAATTTCCTCGCTGGCACTAGAGAAGACATTCATAGGAATTCTTGTGACAGCTTGAATATCCAAAACCTTTCTACTTGTTGGGGTGGGAAGTGCAGAAGCCAAAGCTTTAGGTGATGCATTTCCTGTTCTTCTGGCTCCCGCTTCCAAGAAAGGCCCTGCAGCGGCAGCAGCCTCGGCCCCTTCTCTGGCACTCACGGTCCTGCTCTGGAACAGCAACGGTGTGGAAATGGCTCCTCTCTCAAGACTTCTGCAATCCCATTTTGGCGATGTTTCAAGTCTGGAGATATCATTTAGTAATTCTTTTTTATCGTCAGTGGATTTAACATCTGCACAACTCCCCAAGGCACTGTTGAATTTTCTGGTATTATTTGTATTTATATTTTCTTCAAAGACTTCACTCTCACACTCTTCGATGGAAAATCCCAGATCAAAGGTAACAGAAAACAGTTCTTGAGAACAGTCATAAAGATCATCATTATCTAGAGCCTGCTCGGTCACACTAATATCTCCTGACCCTTCCAGGGTGGTGGTTTTACCGATTATTGGCCGCTCCTTGGGGGTTCTGTGGGTGTCCTTGCAACATACGTCTGAGGGAAACCAAGCGGGGCCGTGCTCTGGGGCTGGCCCAGCACCACTTCCACCACAACCTGACCTGACTAAGCGCTTGTTACTCATGGAAAAACTCGCATTATTTGTGTCATCAAGGTGTTCATCTTCAAACAAATGTATACTCCTCTCTTCATCAACCACCACATTTTTCTTGTTTGCTTTGAGATGTTCTTTATCTTTTTGAACAAAATACTTACTAGACGGGTTATTTGTCAGAGTATGACTTATTGTTGGAGTTTTCTTTTGGATTTCAGTCAATTCTTCATTGTCAAACAGAGTGTCAAAGCTGTCATTGAAGTGAAGTTCCTCTTTGGCTTTAACAGCAGCAGTCTCAGAAGCTGTTGCAGTTTTTGAAAAGCGGGTATTTACAGAAGCCCACAATTCACTGTTGACTTTCAGTTCAGGATTTTCAGAGAGCAGCAGTGAACCGTCAGCTTCTGAGGGTGCAGGAAAGACTCCGTCCTGCAGGTTCTCTGAATAACTACCAGAAATAACTTTTTGAAAAGGACATAGTGTTTCTTCATTTCTCATCGTGTTTTCAAAATCATAAAGTTTATTCAAAGAGGGAGGAGATTGTGATAAAAGCCTTTTCACAGGGGAAGACACTTGCTTTAACCAAGAGGGCTCCTCAGATGGTCTCACAAGCGCGAATGAATCCACGTATGATTCAGGAAGATAAAATAATTCAGAGGATACAGGTGATTTCTCAACTGTGAAGCTACTATAACCCGAATCTGCGTGGTTTGTCTCCAGTGACCTACAAGCTTTATCTACAGTTTTGTATTCCTTTGTTGCTGCACTTTCATGAATTATAGTACTTTCACTGTTGTCACATAAGTCAATAAATTCATTTAAGTCAAATGTCACCTCTAGTTCCTCATCCTTTTGACTGCCCCAGTCAGTATTTTCACCCAGAGCAAGCCTTTTTGCTGAGCAAGAAGCTGAAGTGTTACTATCTGTGGGCAACGCAGATTCTAAATTCAGCCCAGAAGTTCTTTTAGGACTCTTTGGTTTTGTTACTTCAAATGTGGTAAAGAATTCACTCCTGCTATCATTTATATCCGTTAAAAACGGTTTTACTTTTGATCTGTGTGCCATGTCTTTTGCAGATGAGTGTGCTTTCTGATCAAATGTGGAGCTGGTCACGGAATGATGCCTTTTATTCCTTGGAACATCAACATCTTCAAGACGTAAGTGAGGCTGAATCTCCAGTTCATAGCTGCAATCTCCCTGGTGACAAACACAGTGCAACATTTACTGTAAATACATACAGGCTTACAAGGACTTGTCATAAGGATATTTAAAACAAGTGACAAAGGTTTTTATACTCCTAAAGGTTATTAGAAAGGAGAAAAAAAAAAAAAAAGAAAAAGGGAAACTGCTTTGCATTTAAGGTCACAACTTTCAAACAAAACGTTTACTGGCAGCAACTGCAAATCCATGCTTGGGTAGTCAAACCATCAAACCTGAATGTTTTAGAAAGACCAAAAGATACCATGCATAAATAAAGATGGCATTTACCAGAGCAGCAAGGCACAATATTCTGCACTGTCGTGCAGTTAAGATGCAGTTCTCAGAACATTAACAGCAAGCAATGTCACTGAGCTAATACATTGTGCAAGGTCCTATGTTCTCGGATGGGCTACTGCTTGCGGGCTGTAGCTCTGGAGGACCAGCAAATTGCCAAAGGTGCTGTGAGCAAGAGAAACCCTTATTCCAGCACAAGTGAGCCTAGAGTTCTCTGTTCTCTTTGTACTGTCACTGTAATTTGGCTATTGCCATTGATGGCACATTAAGAACTTCTCACATACTCTGAACTTTGGTTTTTTTTGGTTTTTTTTTTTGTTTTTTTTTTGTTTTTTTTTTCCACAGATGGTTATTAATCTTCCGTTCAAAAGGCACTGACCTAGGCAACCAACTCTTTTACAAATACACTTCAAAAAAGCACCGCAGACATTGCCATGGCTTCCAGAGAAATATCCATACAAGGACTGCCTGGATTGAAAAGCTACTTATTTATTGTCTTTCTCACTCTCTCTTTTAAATTAAGATTTCAAAATTAATGCATGCAATCTCCAAAAGGAAGAGTAGGGGTCAAATGAGGCTCTGAAAGCAATGCCTTGGAATGCTCCTTCAAAGTTCAAACCTGTTTCACTAATGAAAAATAAAAATGAAGATGTAAGATCTAAACAGATGGTACAATTACTTTTTAGCAGCTCAGTCAGATGAATTCCTAGACACATTAATCCCTGAAATTAAACAAGGTATCTTTATAGAATAGTGTGTGATAAAACTGACTTCTACAATAAGAGGTTACCTGCTTCCTATACAAGTAACATTCTCCAAAAGTCTTACCATCTATAAATAGGAAAACAACGAGGTCCTCATCATCATAACTTCCTGAACCCTCCGCACTGTCCCCATGACAATATTAGAGCAGTTCTATTTCAGTTTGTGCTAGCCATGCTGATAGTCACTCTCCAAACTCCACATCTGTATCTCCCAGTAGCATACAGTAACCTCCTATCCTGCTCTAGCTCTTCACAAGCCAGACCCATCACTGCCCATCATAGGTACCCAATCAATGCGCAGACTCTTCTCCTGTGGGCATAACCCCTCATCTTCATTCAGAGAGAATAGGACTTATCATTTCTTCAACGCTCAGCCTCTCTGTAATTGAGTTCTAAGAAAGTTTCCAGAGCTGTTCTAACCAATGACACCATGACACCAACATCTTGATAAAACTGAGACCCCTGGGACATCTCTTCCAAAAGAGCCTGTGAAGAAATTAAACAGCTGGGGTTTCCACAGATGGTAGACTTGGAGCTGCTGTTAAACAACCTTTTACTGCTACACTCCTTACAGGAGCTAGAGGAGTCAATCATGGAAAATAAGGTTTGAAAAATACTCTGAAAAGTCATTTTATCGAATTACACAAAGCAGAAACAGCCATACCTAAAATTGCTGCTGCCTAGCTTGCCTAAATATATTCCTGAACACAGGATTCAAAGCTGTCTTCCATGCATTTGAAGGCTGATCACATCCTAACACAGTTTTGCATCCTCTCTGGTTGCAGTGGATGAAGCATATTATCCAGTATTAACAGCATCTTTTCTCTCTCAATAATAATAATAATGACGTTAACATTTAGATTTTATCACTAACTTCATGTACGTGCCACAGAAAGGATCGTACGCAGAATAAGTAAAGCAGGATGTGTGTACAGGCTGCTTTGGGGACAGGGTACAGCTGGTTTCAAACCCTGTTGCCAGCACTGACCCCAGTGTCTCAGCAACAACATACGCGACTGTGTGTGCCCAGCGCAGCAGGAGAACGCCTGGGGAGGGAGTTCAGTTGCTAGAGATTCATCTCTAAAGGGCTGTGAAACCCCTACTCCATTTGTCACTACGGAAGATGTTACTCAGCTGCTACACACTTATTGCCTATGCTTAGGCTATCCATTTATAAAGATACCCAAAAAACCTAAGAGTTATAATTTTTTAAGAAAAGACCTCCAAGGAGATCCCCAGACTATACAGGCTGACTTATAAGAAGTCTTAATACCAAAATAGTGAAGAAAACAATTACTACGAAAGGGTTAAAGGATTATTTTGATACATGTACGTTCTAAATAATTAGTTTCCCTCAAGCTCAGTCAAAACACAGAATCAAGATATGGAAGTCTTTGTATGAAATCAGAGGAGAAACAAACAACAACCAACATAACCTGGTCCAATTAACTTCACAAATATCATCTGAGGAGATTACACATTTGGTTTACAAGATAACGGTGTTGATAATGATATGTTTAGATTTATGTAAGTAATGACTGAATGTTGCATAAAATTTCAATTAAAGTATTCAAGCATTGTAAGAACACATCTTATATTAAATGGATTAAAGATTGATTAGCTGCCAAACCACTAAGCCTTATTGAAACAGAAGTAGGTGATGCTCTTCCCAGCCAATACACTCCTAAGAGGCACAGCGCAGATCATTCTTGGCCCTATATTATTCTGCATTTTTTTAAGTAACCCAAAGTAAAGCAAAACTATTCAAACCTGCAGGAAAAGATGAGGGCTGTGAGTAGGTAAAAGGATAATTCAAATCACAACTAGACCAGAGGCAGAGCACAAAAGAGCAAATCATTTATGTTTTCATATGGCCAAACATGAAGTTGTATGTTTAGGACCGTAAGAGGTAACAGAACTGTATGATGTCATCCAAAGCACATAAAGAAACTCAAGAACGGAGTTCCTGAATTGGTAACAGTGGCATGTAACCTCTTGCTTACACACCTCAGGAACCAGGAGGTGGCAAATGTGATGCCATTTTTTAATCGTCAAGGAGGAAGTTAATAGGTTGCTAACCTTATCTCCATACTGAATGTATCAGTATAAGCTATAACAGATAATGTAATTATTGGACGAGTCTTCTTCAGAAGTTTCTATCTTGATTTTTAAAATAAAAAAAAGAAAATCAGATGTAAAAAACCCATTAGATTGCTTTAAAGAGACCAACAAGCAAAAACACTGGGAAGCTCTCATGCATATCATCTTCCCAGCTTTCTGAAAGGCTTTCAAAAAGTCCCTGCCAAAATCCTTAAAGATACTGCATAGAATGGCTTAGGTTGAAAGGGTCCTTCTCCTCAGGGCTGCTCTCCACCCAGCTTGGATTCGTGCATGGGATTGCCCTGACCCCCATATGCAGGACCCTGCACCTGGCCTTGAACTTCATGAGGTTCACATAGGCCCCCCTCTCAAGCCTGACAAAGATGGCATCCCTTCCCTCCAGCACGTCAACCGCACCACACAGCTTGGTGTCATCGGCAAACTTGCTGAGGGTGCACTCAATCCCACTGTTCATGTTGCCCACAAAGAAGTTAAACAGCACCAGTCCCAGTACTGACCCCTGAGGAACGCCACTCATCACGGGTCGCCACTTGGACATAGAGCCCTTGACCACAACCCTTTGAGTGCAACCATCTAGCCAGTCCCTTACCCACTGAGTGATCCATCCATCAAATCCACATCTCTCCAATTTAGAGACAAAGATCTTGTGCAGCAGAGCTGTCAAATGCTTTGCACAAGTTCAGATAGATGACGTTAGTTGCTCTTCCCTTATCCTTAACTTGAACTTATCCTTGTCCTTAACTCAGAGAGTGCAAAACAGGGAAATTTCTTGCATGGATAAACAATTGGGTACAACACAGAAACCGGAGGAGTGAGGAGCTGTTACAGCAAAGAACTTCATTACACCACCATATATATCCAGGATTATGTTCTAATTTGGGAAAAGAAAAAAAAAAAAAAAAAGAAAAAAAGTGAAGTCTAGCAGAACTGCTGTGTGCCAGGAGAACAGTCCAGAGACAAATTTAGCATCTGGAGTAACCTAATTTCAGGCTTATGTGGAGTTATATAATTGCTCCGGTTCAACTTGGTCACTCAAAATACTTTCTCCCAGTGAGCCTAGTTAATTCTGATGGAATGAAAGGACAGAATTGTAATTATCCCATTTTAGCCTGAATGCGTACAACTTGTAGAATCTTAAATTACCTGATCTGCTCTTCTATAGCCTAGTAAGCTCCAGTGTGTACCAGCTACTCAGTAAATAGGTCATGCAGGAGTAAAAAACCAGGCATCTCTCTTACATTATTGTACTCAAGTAATGACCTTGCTTACAATTACTGATTCAGTTTAAAAAGCAATAGGTTTTTTAATATAGAAAATAGAAAGGAAAAAGTAAACTTCAGATATTAAAATTTTCATTACTAATAAATAAATATATGCATATATACACACATACACTGTTTAATTCACACACTTAGTTTAAGGCATCTAATATCAAAATTAAAATTAACCTCTCTGTCCTCATAAGCTGCTTTGGATGTTCATTTTCTAACAAGATTCAGATGTCCGCCAAAACCCTGGTGATTTTGCTATTTAAGAATTAAAAGATACATTGCAAACAGATACAATATAGATTGTAACAATTATAACTTCTTTAATTGAAAGCTTGATTGAAATGGAGGGAAAAGCAGCATGAACAACCAGCATTTAAGTGTTTTCTAACACAAACCAGAACCTATCTTCAGAACTGTTTTTTGTTAGATCTAGGGAAGAAAAGCTTTGGGATTTTCAGCTTTCATACTGAGTGTTAAAGCCCATGGAGCTGACGCTGCCAATATAGTTAGTCATGTGGGTATATTTTCTGGTTAACTTCTGTTTTAGCAGGAATATTAACAAAAATTACAACAGTAAGGCTGGTGGTTTTCACACAGTATTTTAAGTAGGTAGAGCAGGTATCAAAGCAGCATATTCCAATCTATTTGAATGAGAAGTGGTTACAATTGTCTCCTTGTAGGTGAAGTTGATCCCTCAAATACTGAAGGGAAAACCCTTTCGTTTGCCCTCGCACAGGATCCTCAACACGTGAAGAGTCCCTTTCGCATATTCTGGAAACAAAACATTGTGCCTCAAATGCTCTCAACCATGTCCATTCTCCCCTACTCCCCACAAACACTTCTTTAAAGTTTACAGATACCTCCTAGGCTATAATTATTGTTTTTAATATATGGGACATGTTAGCACACACTCACCGAGGAAGCCAAACTGCCCTTCAGTTGCAATGGGAGGCTTCTGGAGAACAGAGAAATGGAAGCGTGCAGTCTTCCTCCAGCTCCTCCAGAGAGGGCATCTGCCTTTCAAAGAGTCCTGCTCACGTGCCCAACAAACTGGGCAGTAGGCAGTAAAATACTATGTTCTGCTGAAATGGTTTAACATAAAAGTAAGTACTATATAGCACTTATTAGTGCCCAGTAATGAGAGTGAAGCACAAGATTGCAAGAGGACAAACAGCCACAGCTGTCAGACAAAGGCTGCTTTAACCCAGTGTGTTGTATGCAACCAAGAACCGAGAAAGTGTAGAAATAAAGAAATTATAGAATGCTCCTTCCCCAAAACGTGTCCATCTGCGCAGCCGGGTTACTTGATGTGAGCTTACACTGGCTAAAGTATATGTCTACACCAATGCCCTGAACGGCAGTAGATGAACTTTCACTGTATACAAGGTCAGGGCATATGACATATTTTTACCATAACAGAATTTTTTCTGCTTCATTTTATATTACTTTTCCTACTGATTTCTGAAATGCCTATTCCTTTTCTGAGCAACAGCGATCATTAAACTAATGTTTACCCAGAAGTATCCAAAACAACTCTTTCCTGGCTAAGGCAGCTTTCTCCTTCACTCAATTTCAAACTTACTGGTACAGAATTTAACTCTCCAGCTTTTTAAAACTTGATCACGTGGTAACTCTTTTTGAAATTTATTACCATCTTTTACTTTTATCACGAAAAATAATATTTTACTGTTGTAAAAACTATCACTTTTCTAGACCATTTAGCAAACAGGTTAAACAATTTTGCGGCTTAGCTGCTAGCCTTCCTGCCATCTGAGTACAGGCCATTATTTATACCTTTCAGGAACTGGTTAAAGAACAGAATAATCAATCCCTCTTTTTCCATGTTCCATAATTGCTTAGTTTCCAGAAGAGACTCTAGGGGAAGGAACACCATCAAAAACTTTGTTTGGAAGTTCAAGTATATTCCATCAGATGACCCTTAAAAATATATTTAGTTGATTCACTAAAGAAGCCTAAGGGACACAGAAACCACAATTTCCCCCTACAAATTTATTCTCCTAACAATAGCAGGTCATAGATGTATCTACTAATTCTATTGCTGTTTTGCTGTCGGGCAGCTTGTCTGGAATGAATCACGAACTCTCCCATGCAGCCACCCAACACCTTTTTCAAAACCCCAGGCAGCGCCTGACACCTCCTGCTCCTGCGACACCAGGCTGAGCTGAGCACTGGGAATCCTTGAAGGGTTACCATCTGCTCCTGCTTAGAGCAACCGGCTACTTCTCATTTATCTGCTTCTACTTATTTTGCTGATACTCTAATTTGAGAGAGCATCTGTCTATACAGCAAACACAGCTACACAATAAAAACACTCAAAAGATCCCTAAAAAGGAAGATTCATTAGCAAAATACAGGGTATGTACCCTAGCGATTCTGGGAACGGGTATCATTAGGTATCATTAAAGAGGCTACAGAGGCAAGAGTGAATGTTCAAGAACATCTGAAATGTCAGAAAATAAATTAATCTCTGGTTTAGTGACTGTATTTTATAAAACTCTCTGGACAGAAGTGACAGGTAGTTAATATTAGAGGTGTCTGACCTGGCAACCACAGATGGTTCTGTTATCTGGCATCACAGAGAGGTTAACGCTGACATTTACTGTTCGACTTCCTTAGCCTGGGGTGTCCCGTGCTAAGAATTGTGGAAATCTACAGGGGAGGGGGGAAACCCACCACCCTACAGAGAGATACACAGCAATGACCTGGATACCGGTGTGTCATTTCCATGAAAATATGGATAGCAAAACATTCCTGAATGCCACTGACCATGGTCGTTTCTTAAGCTTACTGCATTTCCATGCCAATATTAAAAATACAAGCAGCAACAGGTATATCCAAGCAGATAGCAGGACCGTTGCATCTAAAAGTAGTTTTTCAACTACAGCAGCAGTTCATTGTTCTAAAGAAACGTGATTATATTCCACCGAACTTTGTCACCAGTGCATTATTGTAATATTAAAAACAATGTTAAAATATTATCCCATCTCAAAACATAAATAGTATCTTCAAGAAGCTTTGGTGTACAGTAGCTCCTACACGAGTCCCAAGACTCTGCGAATGGATTGCCAGTTCATACTTGGCACAGTGACTGTCAAAGAGCTTTGCCAAATCGGTCTCCTGTAAGAGCTTAAGGAACAACCAACTGATTATTCACAGACACAAATAACAAATATTTTGACAGTTTGTGAAATACAGCATACAGCTATTTTAAACTCAGAAACCTAAACGCAAAATTTAGATGTGTGCGTACAGACACACACATCCCTAAACAAATAAAATAACAATGGAACAAACCCAACAAAAGCCAACAGTAGCCAGAACAGGTATGTGCTGTAGAATTCTACTGCCAGCAGGGCGGGAGCTCAGGAGCCCATCCATTAGTAATAAAAACCCCAGAAGGCAGGCAGCAACATACCAAACCACAGAGTGCACACCAAGTTTCTCTTGGCTGTAGATTTAAGTTGGCAACCCTATATCCCGTACATGATATTCTATTTGGTTTCCACAAGATGTTACATTATGGCATGTTTTGCAGAAAACTGAGATCGTTTTAACTTAGGCAGGAAGACTATTTTTGGCTGGTCTGCCTGAACCCGAGGCATGAGGGCTGTGGAAGGCTTTCACGCAGCGCTGCAGAGGAACACCGAGTCACCCCTAAACAGGGCAGAAATGCTAGCTCAAATTAACACAGCTAAGCCCTTCCAGGTGCCACACAATCTGCTCAATCCCTTGGCCCATGGACATGGCTGACACCCCAGAATCCTTTGCCTAATCACTCTTACTTCTCCATTCTCACTGCCACAAGATCGTTAAAAACAGAAAGCACCTGCAATTAAAGGTCTGAACAATCTTAACCAGGTCTCAATTAGTGTTCAGGCTCAAATCATTTGGCAACAAGATCAGAAGAATCAATATGGCACAAAAACTATTTTAATTGGAAAGCTGAGATTTTTGGTCTTGCGGGCTCTCCCTGGCAGCCTTGCTGGCTGAGAACAGAACAAATGTCCTGCCACCCTCCCGCTGGGACGCATGCTCCGCTTGGGTTTTCTGCAGTAAAGAACAAGCTGGGCCACCTCTGCTGAGCTTTTTTTTGAGGATCCCAAGACAGTGCATTTTCTCTGATTATCTGTTCTCTGCTGATCAAGCCAGATTCAGTGCCCAGACAATAAATAGCACCCCACAGTTCAAACCAGCAGTTCCACAGATGCATTAGTCCGTCTGTCATAAACACTGTAACAAAACATCATTTACCATCTAAATTTATTTGTTACTGGCTGGGAAGAAGTCTCGCCACATGTCATATCAGGATTTTAACCCAAGACATACTACTGGCAATGAAGGTGGAAAAAAAAAAGAAAAAAAAGAAAAAAAAAGAGTTCTATTGTCCTTTCTTGAACCATTTTTAACTTTGCATTCATTGTCTCCTGGAAAAAAAGTCACAGCTGGCTGGGAACACTGTGTTTTCCCCCCAAACCAGGTCTGATTTAAAACTTCAAAATCATGGAAAGACTTTTATTTGGAATTTTAGGGTATCCTGGGAACACTTTCCCTGCTGCCAGGCATTTCACCCTGTCAATCCTTCAAAACAATCTAAGACACAGGATAAATGACAGATAATTTTAGTGGCAGTCGTTGCAGATTCATCTTCTAAACCCTGTTTCCCAAGGTGTGTGGTACCAGAGATTACTTGGGTGAAAAAGAGCGAGAATCTTTTGAGTGGGAGTCTTTGGGTTTTCTTTTGTCTTTCTAGGGATAATAATTAACCTGACTGTAACTTCACACTGCCAACTCTGAAATGGGAAATGGACACCCATAGTCATCCTCCCACATTGGACAACATTCTGACATTTACAAAGTCCCTAAGAATTGCCTGCGTCCAGGGGAATAAAAAATAATGCACTTGCACTTCAATATTTCCTGTCACTCATCCTCAGAAACTTGGACAAATAGCATTTCAATAAAAATGATTACTTTGCCCTGACCTTGTTTCCAAACAGTACAGTTTAATTTTCAAAAATGCTTATAAAAGCTATTGAATTATTTTGCATAAGGACAACTTGATTTGTTAGTGTTACACGAAAAATCCCTGCTTGTAGCTAGCAGAAAATCTGTTCCCATCTGCCCACTTCTCATTGCTGTAGCAATAAAGCCACACAGGCATTAAGGGCTTTTCTGCAGTGGATGTGCCTGTCGCAGGCTTCATATTTGGGATTTCTTTTCTTTTTTTCTTTTGATTGTGCCAACTTCTTCTCTAAGTTTTTAAGAGCATATAAATACAATATACAATTTTTTTTCCCCAAACATTTTCACTTCATCTATTTAAAAATATCGAAGCCTTTTCACTGACTTTTAAAAATTTATTATGCAAAACACAATTGCATAGGAAGTTTTTTGGAATCATGGAATGAGTGCAAGGAAAGGAAAGCTACATATCAGTGAATTCCTGAGCTTTCTTCTGTAATAGAAAATGAAACACTCAAAGAACACATAAATACCTCCTAAAATGGCTCGTATTAAGTTATTGCTAATCTCTGAATGAGATTCTTCCCAAGAAACAATTAGTTTCATTATAAGCTTCTAGATCATTTGGTTATTCGTAGTAAAATAATGATTTGCCTGTTTTTGTCTTTTACCCCTCAGTAAGAAAATAATCAACAGACCTGTGGTTTGAAGTTCAGTGTCTTAGTTATTTAGGGAAATAGCTTTGACTCGTATTTGTCTTAAATCCCTCTACTATTAAGAAATGTAAATTAATGTCAAACAGATTAGCAGTGGTATATTTGGCAATAGAATATTTATAGTAGGAACTTGGATGCACAGTACATACATGCAAAACCCTTTGACTCACTGCTAAAACAATTCTTGTTTCCATCCACTTATTTTCATATAAGACTAACATTTTAGTAGATTTTTACAGGCTTAACTTCTGCTAAAGGTAATTTCTGGAGGCTGGAGTAATATTCCTTTATGCTGTCCCACTGTTTAATAACAGCACTTCCTACAATTTCAAACCACATCTAAACACTATGGGAAAGCCAAGCTTCCGAAAGTTTAAACTTGCTATAGAAACATCCTTCACCAAGAATGCCTTGGTCAAAGGGGTGTGTAAACCAGCAAGCCTGAATTAAGACCATCCCAAGCTGAGTGCTGTATATTCAGCACACACAACGCACCCGGGGATATGTTAATCCAGGCCCAGCAGAAGCACAGAGCTCACGCAGAGGCAGTAGCAGACTCAGTCCCGAACTGCCTGGGCCTGGAGCAAGCACAATGCGTCTGGGGGTCCCACTGTGAAACAGAGCAGGACACTGCACAGGGTTAGACCCAAATCTGGTAGAAAAGTGTGATTCTAAATCTCACAGTTTTCCCAATCGTATGCTGAGCTGAATTGCTCATGAAAATACAGTGGCAGAGAAACACATGGGGCCGGTGTTCCACAGGCAGCTCTTTCAGTGGGTGGAATTGTGCCCGAACAACATCAGTCAGGAATACAGCCAAGACACAACCACCTAGAAGAACATGCCTTAGTAGGTGTGCAGAAATTCAAAACATTGCCTACAAACCTCTAAGTTTCTTTAATTTTGCTCTACTTCTGCATTTTTTAATTAATATTTTCTTCTAAGAACAAATATCTACAATAAAAAAAAAATAAAAAATCAGTATAGTAGTTACTGCCAAAGTAAACCATCCATGCCTCCCCACAGGTCTGGCTATGGGCAACATGGCATAATCAGTTTTTGGCAAAGCTTGCTTGATTTCTGAAAGATCCTGATGTGAACAATTTCATATGCATAGTGTTAGGAATACTGTATAGTATGATATAGTAGGAATACTATATCATAAGGAAAACCTAAACATCCGAAATTACAATACTACATGAATGTTATATTTATTCCAATTTTAAGTTACAGTACAAACTTCAAATCAAACTAGTAAGAAAACATCCAAGCTTTCAAGCAAATATCCCAAGAAGCACACAGAACACAGAGATGAAGAACCCAAGACTGCCTTTTGTGAAGATGTAACTAGCTTTGGGGGCAAGAGAAGGGCAGCGGATGTTCTTTACCTTGACTTTACAAGGGTTCTGACACATTCTCATAGCTAAGCTTGTGAGATGATGGACCACCATGATTAAATCATTTTGAGGACTGGTATGAAGTTCTGGCAGTGGCCAGCTGCTAGGAGCATTTCTCAGAGGTTCTTAATGTTTAACATTTTTATTACTGACCTTGACTACAGCACAGAGAGCACATTCAGGAAGTTTGCAGATGATATCAGGGGAGCAGAAGGAGGTGACATGCTTGAGGGCAGGGCTGCTGTCCAGAGGTTCCTCAACAAAATGACAGAAACCTCACGACAGAAAAATGAGACAGCAGTGTGCCCTTGTGGCAACAAAGACGATCGCACCCAGGCTCCATTAGCAGGACAGTAGCCAGCAGGGCAAGGGAAGCAATTGTTCTCCTCTGTTCATCCTCTGTGAGGCCACATCTGGAGTGTTTAGGCTAGTTTTGGGGCCCCAGTATAAGTAATATCTTGGACTGAATCAAGTCCAGCAGAGGAATTGGAAATAGGTACTCCTGGAGCACAAGGAGGCACAAGGGCAGACAAGGGAACTCTGTTCAGTCTTAAGAAGAAGGGGATCTCATTGCCACCTTTATCTAGTATAAGAGCAGAGGGAAGACAGAGACAGGCTTCCTGGAGTATACATAGCAGAGAGCAGAGGCAGGTGAGCTGAGCTGTCTCATTCCCGTGAGGGATACTAGGCAGACCTATCTCTGTAAAAGTTCTGTAAAAGCTCACTTGTGAAAGCAAGCGTTTGGCATTCCACCTTGCTTATCATTTTTGGCACCTACTTTGGCAGAGCTTGGGGGAGAAGGCTGAAGACTCACTTGGTGACTAACAAATTTGCTCTGTAAATTATTTTAAGGGTGCCAAATGTTGATTTAGCATCTATAACTTTGAAGGCACTCGGGAACCCGAACAGACTTCTGGTATCCATACACTTTCACAAAAGGAACTGAAGTCACAAATACTTCAAGTGCCTGAGTTGGTGGTGGGGAGGGAGGTCCTCAATTAGAAGAGAAATCCCAAATTTTTTAACCATTTCTTTGCCCTTTGACTTCCTTCAGCTCTCTATACCTGAACTCTCCCCAAAGTCCTCTCTCTGTCAGTATGTTCTTGGCCGTAGCTCAGGAACACAGACTCTCAAAGAAGTCAAGAATGCCATTGTTCTGTGATGAAGTGGAGAAGCTTATCTTAGCTCTGGAAGTCTACTTACAACTTTCCATTAATACACTTTCCTAGCAAGGAGTACAACTACAATGTCTCTATTCTCTTCCTTGATTAGTGTAGTTATTCGGAAAACTCTGGCAGCTTAGCAACAGATTCTGATGACCTAGAAAACTTCAACACACTAAAAAGCAATATGTGTGGAACGTAAAAGAGCTAAACTGGAGGGAAAAAAAAAAAAGTGTGGTGAACAACTGAAGTCTTCAGGTACTTCAACAGATCCACCTCTACACACATCTTACTGTACATGCCTTTCATTGTAAAGGCATATCTGCTATCCATAACTGATAGCAAAAAAATTTCTCATCTCCCAAATGGTTTTCATCCCTGTTAGTTTGACTGCCCTCCTCTTATCCTTTAACTCTTAGGAGCAATTCAGTTTTTAATTACTGCTTCCACAGAAAACAAACCAAAAAGCCTCAATACACAACCACCTTAAAACATGCATTACATTCTGGCATTATTTTTATGCAATGCATTTAATGAACAAAATTATTTCCAATTCCTATTACACTCTGGAATAGTTCTAATGTCATTCTTGGTGACCTTGCTCCTTGACATATATATTTCTTGCATTTAATGTCTTTTTGTAATAAATTGACACTTGGATCCCTTAAAAAAAAAAAAAGATGATTTATGGGTGGGACTTTTTTCTGTTTTCTGTTTGTGTTAAAAACACTAACTGTTTTTAAACAGCTTCTGTGGAATAGATTAAGAATTACAGAACACCAGTGGGATACATCTTGGAACAAAATTAAATACACGTTATCCGTTCCACAATAACTAACTTAGCCCCATGCAAACATTTCTCCACTTTTTGTTTCAACAGACCAGCCAGAACTAGAACGCTTATTATGTTTTAATTAGTCTGACTGTGCATTAAATACCTGTTGCATGTTTACAGCCAGACAAATGTAAACACCTTACCTGTTCATGTCTCATTAGCTCTATCATTTCCATAACACCGATAAAACGGTAGCAACGATCTGAGTGATCAACCATGGATGTAGGAAAAGGACGGTTCTGCCAAATTCTCCATTCAGACAAGGAAAGTTCATGAGTTGCCTCCTCTTTATGTTTCTGCAGTTTGAAATTAAGATTGGCAAGGAGATTTTAATCAAGAAATTGTTTAGCAAAACTATGTCTACTTCTCTGGTAGGGACCATAAATACTCCGAATGCAGGAAAGTATTTAAACATTATCACAAATGTTTAAGTCCAGTTTAAAAAAAAGCAATTCTGTGTTTTGTGTTGTCACACCTTTTCAAGGAAGACAGGTTAAGTGGTGTAATGACAAAAAAGCTCCAAATTTTTTCTCTGAATCAGAAAAGAGCTTGTAAAACTTGAGCTTTTCTTTCAGTAACACTTTTATAGTTCTATAAACAAGGAGATGAAAATGGGTGGATACAACACCATCATGAATACAGCATCCTGCATTGAATTCTTCAAAACAGGAACAGAACTTAATGGATACTGGGAGATTTTTTAATGCATTTTTAATTTACAGAGCTAACCTCAAAGGCCCAATTCAAACACCTAACTGCTAAATTCTTAACCTCAAAAACCTACATAGAGTTCTCAAAATTGCATTTTTAATACAGACCTCCTTCAAATTCTTAGTTAATTTTGTTACTCAGGGTATCCTTTAGGCCTCATGTCAAAGGAAACATTACATTTAGGTTATACTCACTGATACTTCTTCCAGGTTTTCTAAGGTTTCAAACCGAGTTTGAGGCAGTATCGGTTCCTTTACTCCATCACTTTCCTTAATCCTGTAAAGTCTGTCCCATATTTCAAATTCCTCAGGTGACAGAGACCAATTCTCATGACAATGTATTTGCTTTTGGCCTATGGGGAAAAAAACAGTAACAGAAAAATGTTACCTACTTGAAGAAAAAGGATACGCAGAATAAAAAGAACTTTGTATGATACCAATCAAAAGAAAAAATACCTTCTCTGTGCCACAAGCATAACCAGAGAGAGAGAATCTGATGTCTGAAACAAGTACCAAAACAGTGTTGTATGTGTTATAATTATGGATAAATCTAATAAACAATTTTTTGGGGAGAAGGCATCATATAAACAAAGATACAGATAGAGAGCAAGGAAAGAAAAAAGAGGCTCATGAGTTTTATTTCGACTCATAACTGCAAGTGGGAAGTATAGGGAACCTGTGAGCACCAATGCTAGAAAGAAACAAAATAAGTGCTCATATGGCACCTTACTGAAGACAAGGGCCTGGTGCTGCTTGGCTCTGAGTGAGTACGCTCCAGTGCCGACGAGGAAAGGGAGTAATTTTTGGCAGGCTGACAGCAAGCCTCAATACCAACACTATCCAAACAAATGACAAATCCCTCAAAACAGCCAGCCATGTGAATGGCAAAGGAGCATGCAAAGAATCCTCGTTAAGAGCGTGTTAAGAATGTGCATACTTTCAGCCCAGATGTATGAAGCTTGGAGAAAAATAATTAAGTTAATTTGACAATCACTCTGCAGACAGGATTTGGGATGAATCTGCAGCCAACACTCTATTCTGAATTAGTGCCATGTAGGAGGAATCAGCTTGTACCTCTCAATTCTCTCAAATTACAATCGGCAGAGACTGTGTCTTCACAGGGTGGTGTGACAATTTTTATTAGGGACTCAAAAACACATCCCTGAGAGTTCAAAGTACTAGGTTCAAGTCCTGTTCAGAAAAAGTCTTTAACAGCTGGAAAAAGCTAACCAACACTGAAGTTCTTCAAGGTAATCGTTAAAAACAAAACAAAAAACCAGAAGATCAATATTGTTACTAAAATATTTTTGACTCTACATCTAGAGATGTTACACTCCTTTATAGCTAACACACAGTTCAAGTAGAGGAGGAAAAAGATAGAGTTCTGAAAGCAAAGAAAATTAAGAACACTTATCAGAAAAGCATATCTCACAGCCTTTCCTGTTGTTTATAAGAACAGTTAAGTATTAGGTCTGCTCTAGCAGTTAATATCCAGCACCCACACACCAAGACAGAATATGTCAATCTCTAATTAGCGTGGAGTTCTGGACCGTGTTGCCTGGCCAAGGTAGAAAGGAAATGCCAGAAAGAGTCCTCAGTTGTAACCGAACCCTAATGCCCTTGGTCAGTCCAAAGTGTCTTCTACTGCCTGTCTTAAGATTTACCTTCATAACCAAGAAGCAAAAAGATGGCCTACCAAGGAACTGAGAATGCATTTTCAAACAGCAAGTTGTTAAGACAGGAAAAAGTGGGCACCAGTGAAAAGCTTCATAGGCAAACAGATCTAGTTTGGGTTCCCTCTTGCTCTGGAGGATGATTTTCCAGACAGTGCACCAGAGCGCTCCCTAACACCTCTGGTGATGGACCCTTGCCATCCAGACACATCCAGGGACACACTGAGAATGACAGATGACTTCAGTTCTCTGTGTTACAGCTCCAGAGGAGACCTCTTTTTGACAAGGTCAAGGGGAACCTGCGATACCGCCTGCCCAAGTAATACATGGTACAACTCTACACAGGTATGAAGGCCTCCAGCAGCTGGCAAAATTCGGTAACAGATACTTCCAAAGTTCTGGACTTTCTCTTTCTGAGCAGAGAAAGTATTTCTGGCTCTCAAGAAAATAAGCAAGCACAACAGGTCTTCCTAGAGAGGGGAACGGAAGCGTTGATAGAGTCTGAAAAGGGGGGAAGTAAAGTAATTGTGAAGAGCCAGGAGAAGAATAATTCATAAAATGAAATTTCATCTAGACAAATGCAAGGTAAAAAGAAAAACAATAGAAATCATTGATAGCTTGAAATGACATTCAGCTACCTGAACAACAGGCTATGGGAAGAGCACATTTTAATGCATGTTAGCTATTTTTTGCCATGCCCATTGTGGTTTCCTACCTCTTACAGAGCAGGGAGTTTGGCAGAGAGCTTGCAAAGATAATAAAGTTAGAGATTAATATCTAGATCTTTCAGCTCTTTCACCTTTTCATTTATCTTGTGGGATAGTTATTCTCATTTTATAAAGTAAAAAAAGATGAGCATAAAAACATGAGCTGTCTCCAAAGATAACTGTTCAGAGATTTTTCCTCCAATAAGACCAAGCCATTTTAAGCACAAATCTATTATTTCTTAAATGCTTTTTGATTTTACTGAACTTACTAATATGCTACTCAATTTTAGCAAACTCTTAAAAAAAAAAAAAACCACAACACAAAAACCCAACCCTATAAACGTCAAAAAAAAAGAGAGAAAAGAATCTCAAATTAGAATGGGATTTTTGTTCTTGTTGCTGTACTTTTGGAAGAAAAGCTCCTACACCTGAGGAACACACTTGGTTAGCAATGGGACAAGACAAGAATAACGTGTCCTTCAGGTACTGAGAAACATAAAATTTATGAAATGGGTTTTGAAGTGGAAGGATAGTGTAAAATTAATAGAAATTGGATCAAATTAGGAAGACCAGAAAATATTAAATTTTGACTAGAAATGAAGAAGAATGCTTGAAATTACTACAATACTTCAATTTCTGTGCACATCTATTCTTACGTAGACAAACCTGAAGAACCTCAAGAACAAATGACAAGTAAGAGAGCATAAATAAGACAACACACAGCTTATTCATTACTGCTACTTTTTTTCAGTTTTCGAATGTGGAAGGGGGCACTGAAATAAGGAGAGGAGAAAATGCAAGAAATAAAGACCTTTCTCTTCTTTTTGAGATTTATCTTGAATATCAATAAAACCAGAAACAGACATTTGCTTCATACAGTAATGAAGGCGACTTCAACACAAAGCTGGTGCTCAATAATTTGCACTCATGTAAGACTTGTTTGCAAGATGGGCAGTCAATCATGTTCATCTTCAGCAGCTGACAGATCTCCCTGCGCACTAGGCACTGCAATTGTGGTGGCTGCTAACCTATTTCACACAAAAGGAACCTGGTAATTACAGCCTTTGAAGTCCTGTTCCCTCAGCAGGAAGCATGTTCAGCATATTATCTTCTTTATGCACTTACTGCCTCTCATTTCTATTTTCTAGGACAGACTTACATTCTAAAATTATTATTTTAGTTCCATGTTTTGCCCTGCTTATTTTCTTGCAAGTTGTGTCTGTTTATCCTGTCCTTGCTTTCCTTCACTGGTGGCCATCCTGGCCACCCCCTGGGCTGTGCACAAGCCCCAGGATAAGCATGCCTTACAGCAGGCTCCAGAGGCATAACGGGAGACGTGGTCATTAGAGGCATCATCATGGCTGTGTCTGCAGCACACCCATACTTACTTAGTTTGGGGTGAGGATGGCACGTACACATTGAGTTATCAATACTAATTCTTCTCCATTACATTACTACCCTGCAAAATGGGAGATAGCATGAAATGGTTTGGAGGCCAAAGGGGAAGCTCATGTTTTCCTGCATGGTTTTGTAGCTTGCTTCCCATTTTTATGTTCACCCTTTTGTTTGCCCTGGATGGTGTTTGAAAAGAGATAGTATGTAGGTGATCAGAAGCTTTTCGAAAACACTAACGCTGAAGTCCAACTACTCAGATTCTGAAATATGAAATTTTCGAAGGCTCTTAGGAGATTCTTCTTTCAAGAAGTTGCAACTGGTCTTTACAGAAAGCACTTAACCAAAGAGATGGAGCACAACTATTTCCAAGTATTTACAAAACTTAACTCTTTCTTCCTATCCTATAATTTTGTTCATTTTAGTGAGCATTTCAGTACCATGTAACTGCATCAACTAAAGAGCCGTCTCTCTTTTTAGATTAATTTTCCTCCAAGGGTGTGTGCAATTCATAAATATCTTACCCGTGATTTCTCCTTCTCCTCAAAATCCGTTAGTTTTCAAGTATTTCTGTTCTGTCGTCATTTACAAAGGTATAAGACATACTTTTCTTGTATTAACAAAAACATTAAGCCTAACTGTTAAAGCTCAAGACCAGATTTGGTATAGAATTATCACTAAACATTTAAATGACAATTATGCCACCTGACATTGGTATATCGGAATTCTTCAGAAGACATCATGAACATTTGTCTCTTCTGTTTGTAGCTGGAGTTTCTGACCTTCAGTCACTGACTCCATAAGAAGCTCTATTAAGAAAGATGAAACGTCTGATTTAAAGTATGGATATTTAAGGACAGAGCTGTGATTTGAGGATGTTAAAGGAAAAGGATGAGGAACCAAAGCAGCAGTCAGCACAGTACCACAGCTTCAGCTGACAGAAATTACAGTTTTGCTAGAGACCCAGAACTAATGTAAGCACACAGTTTTGATATGCTGTAATATAACAACATGAGATAGCAGCTTACACAGCACTTAGAAAAACACCATAATCCTCTTACCAGTGACACAGGAAAAGAGAGCAGATTTATGCTGGAGGGAACTAGATCTTCTCTTTTTGGAAAGCATTCTTGAATTGCTTGGTTCATATTTTTCAGCAGTAATAAACATTTTATGCAACTTCGGATTTATGCCTTCTGGAATCATACGTGGGCTATGCTGGTAGAAATGAAGCATTTTGTTTCCTGAAATAGCTTTGTGGATGCTCCTTTTGTTAGACTGGCTTTGATTGTATGTCTGTAAAAAGAGAAGATAAATCATATGTTGTTGGATTGTTTTTTCCATCACAAGTAAAAGAACACCTGAGTGACTGTGGAGCTTCTCATTATTTTTTATTCTGTCATCAAATTATTTGGGTTATTTTTCTTTTCTTCCCCAAACACAACTGAAACAAAATGTGATGCAAGGCCCTGAGAACCAACTACACACCCTCTTCTGTGAATATTGTCAGGTAGGTCAACATAGCTGCTTGTTCAAGTTCTTGAACTGCAAGTTCAGGACTTGCTGTATGCCTCCACATTATGGTAACCAAAGTAGGGAGGGGAAAGGAACAGAAGGACATAGATGAAAACAATAAGCAATAAGATTGTATTGGAAATCTGATAATCAATACATTAAAACATAGCTACTAAGTTTTGGGGTTTTTTGTTTTTCTTTTTTTTCAAGAGCTTCTATACTAAAATATTTAAGTCAAATTAAACTTGAATTATCATCCTTTTGTGCCTAGGTAAAACATTCAAAGCAAACCTAACAAAAAGCAAGGAAGTACCTTGAAGGAAGTACTACAGAACAGTGATTGTTCTTTCAGTTGCAAACAATACAAAATATAAAATAATGTATGGCTTTTTTACACTCTGTAAGGAGATGAAAAGTAGGCACAGCACTTGAGAGGAAAAGAAACACAGCCCTCACCTGGGGGAATTTACAATCTGCAATAGATACAGGGATGATGTAAATTAGATTACAGAAACAAAAAAAGGCACAGGATTATTTGTTAATGTCATATATGCTCCAAGTCCTTTTGATTACACTCCATTTGTATTCTGCAATACAGAAACCAAGACAAAAACAGAAAAACTAAGGAAAGAAAGCGGTCCCCTCTCTGAACATTTCTTGCCCTAATACTCTTCCGAGTCTCTGTGGCAGGGCGCTGGTGTAGGCAGCGTGCCCAGTTAGGCAGCCTACATGTTCTGTGTGTGACAGCATGGCAGCTCTGTCCTTTTGAGAGAGATAGTCTCTGGAAGCCAGGATTAGAGGAGACAGACACAAAAGGATGCTCTCTGAACAAACCTGGAAGAGGCTAATGACTATTATACTGTCCCTCAAGTATTCCAATAACTATATTTTAAGCCTAGAACAGGCAAAAACATATTTTTATGGAAAAAAAAATTGTATTACCAAAGTAATTGGTTAACAGAATTGTTACTTTACTGTTACTGAGACAGTATGTTTCCTTTTCCTTTGTTTCACAGAGTGTCAGCTTGGCCTGACAGGAGCCAGAGTGGCTGTGAGCTCCCCGTGCCCTTCTCTTTGCACTGGTTCAAATCTGCAGGTAATGGCCCCCGTCCAGGCTAATGCACACGCAGCGGAGCTGTCACAAGATGTTAAAAAACCTCGAATCACAACACTGTACATCTCGGAATAGGGCCAAACTAGAAAGGTAGAAGATTGGGAAGCTGAACTCTCAGGGAACCCAGGGCATTAGCAACAGCATGACGTGTGCCGCAGGGCTGAGATGCAGTGCGCTTCCACGTGGGACAGCTGAGCCGGGCAGGGGACACGTGGGGAGGAGGAAATCGGAACAGAGTAATAGACACTGCTGCAACAGAAATTCCTCTCTGTCTTCAAACTTAGAGACCTGTATTCTCCAATTTTTCCCAATAGAATTTCTTCAACAGCTTTATAAATGACTTGAAGTGGTTTGATTTAAAAAAAAAGACAAGAACACAACAAATAACCCAACCACAAACAAATTACACAAATTCCCACAAATGAATATGAGACCATTAATTACTTAGCTTCAAGTTATGTGATGGGGAAGAATCTCCACATAAACAGATCTGGAAGGAGATTCAATTAAAAAAAAAAACCCCAAAGCAACAACACCAAAACCAAAAAAAGCCCAAGCAAAACCAATCAAACAATTCCAATATTGTTCAGCATTTAAATTTATTTCATGATCCCTACCCCCCCAAAATTATATAAAATTACTATGCTACCTGGGGGAATGTTCTGCTTCAAAGATTTCTGAGAAAACCTGAAGAACGCAGTAATCCAACTATTTAAGTGAAACTGCAAGGAATTTAAGGGACCATTTTAATATCGCATTACAGAGCAGAACTTTCAGTAGCAACCAGTCTTCATAAGCAGCACGAGAAAATACCTATTTACAAATACCATTCACTTTCATAATTTTTAACTCTCATCCCTTCAAAGCATTTTTTTTTTTTTCCCCTCAGGCAGGATTCTTTGGACCCTCATTTAGAATTAAATCCCTGCTACCTTCAAATTTAAAACAGAGGCACAACACTGACTGGAATAAATGAAAAAATAGCAAGACTCTGAAATGTTGGTGTTACAGTTAGCTTACACAAATCTCAGGCTTCTCTGTCATGAAATCTGATTTAACTCAGAACCAACCTCGCAAGTGAGCAAAACCAGCAAAGAACAAAATCAATTTTCAGGCAGAACAGTGAGGTGCACGCTAAAAATGCCCCGTGTTCCAACAGGGGTTGCACAATGAAAGTGTAAAGCTGCAGGTTGATGTTACTCTGCAACCGCTCTCACCACGGAGCAACGTCAAGAGGGACTGCCATGTCTCATCCTCTCTAACCCTCACCCCGACAGCTCCCTTGGATCACACCCAGCAGGTGCAGCTGCAGTACAGCTGAAGATGGCTTCTCCCAGCTTACAGCTCCTGGCTTAGTTTTACACTGGTACATTAGTTTCCCAAGGGGCAGCCTGCACTCAGAGATGATTAATTATACTCCCAGTTGAGTGCTGAGGTTCAGGAATTTAGCAGAAGTAGATTTCCACTTAAGCTGATCTCTTCAGACCTCACACGCAAGTCCGCTACCACTAAGCACTTGTCTGAAAGCATAGTGTCGTCAGCAGTTCAGAGTGAGACGCTGCCAGTCCTCCCACTCGCAGAGCTCCATCCCCATCTCCTCTTCCACGCGTTGCTCCGTACCCTTGGCAGAAACCCTGTAGTTTCTGAGTTCTAGTTTATCCTTTACAAAACAAGTGTTAAAAACAAAGGCTTGAAGCCCTTCACACTGAGAAAGCGCACATATTTTTAGAATACTGTGGATACTTTCCTGGAGGGACAGGTAGATGTTGCTAGGAGTGCTCAGGACTGCAGTGAGCTTTAATGCAGTGTATAGTTTCCCGGAACAGACAAAACAAGTCTGTTTTCCCTGCAAGAAGAAAGCCACACACTCACCCGTTCCTCCCGCCCTTCGGCGAGGATGACAACAATCCTGCCCTGCCGCCTGCGCCCCGTTCGGCCCATCCTCTGCACAAGGCGAACCGGGCTTTTCTGAGCGTCAAAGCAGATGATGAGATCAACTTCTCCAATGTCTAAGCCTTCTTCCCCAACACAGGTAGAGACCAGAGTGTTATACCCACCTTCACGAAAGCGTTTTACCACCTGAATAAATAATTAAAATTAGATTTAACAGATTAGCCAGAAAGCCCCTTATACACACTTTGCAGTGTTCCCTAGGTTGAGACAGAAGTTGAAATAATTGATTTATAGTTTAAAGCTACAAAACTCAGTTGTTCTGAATTTGTCAGCTAATTTGTCGTGATCAAATACCATGCACTAATGTTATCAACATATCAACTCTTCAATTCTAAAATAAAGGAAAAAAAGTACACCTTATTCTGACTCCAACCATGGCACTCTTCTAAAATTTATCTTCCCAACATCGCTATTAAATTTTTATTATTTTTTTTAAACTTTGCTAGATCAGTGTTTAAGGATATATCTTAGTTTTCCTACCTACAAGAAAAAAAAAATCCCCTAAGCAAGTATTTGAATATTTCCCCAGATTTTCAAATATATAAGTTATCATTTGTTAATATAATGTAAATGTATAAAATATTTCTACTTATACGTTCTGTTCAGCACGTATAATTTGGGATACTCTGAAAGCAATTGAACTACATTGGAATTTACTAATGACACTTTGAAGTTCGGTCACTGCCATACAATCTCTATCAGTACTCAGGTAGTTAGTTATACAATTAATACTCTTTGTCACTATTTCCTAATACACCTCTCATTTTTTCTTTACCTCAAGTTGTTCCTTTTGTGTGAAGCCTTTTGTGCTCTTTCCTGTGGAATGACCAACAAAGGTCATCACTCTAACAACCGGACTGAGACGGGAAAGCATGTCTGCGATTTCTTGCACGCTATCTCGAAATGATGAGAAGATCATCACTCTGGTATCCACAGCGTCCGCAGATGTGCTTTCCGTCGTGACTTGATCTGTTTGATTTTAAAAAGCCAAAAAACCTTTTTATGCATGATTTTAAAATAACTACCAATAAAAAAGTAAGGACAGGCCATCCCATAAGCTACATATTTGCAGCTCTCGTCTCGCTTAATGGGAAGATTTTGTCCAAGTATACTGTGTTATAATTTTTTCCAAAGAAATGTTCTGTAAAAGAAATTTCATTTAAAGAAAAAAGAAGATTTAAGCAAATAAATAAAGAAAGAACCAGTGGAGAAAACTGACAATTAGGAGCCCCTCAGCCTATATAGGCCAACATCCCAGAAAACACTCTTGAGATATATGTGCTCAAACAATTCCTCTCTGGAATCAAAGCAGTATTCTAACTTTGGAGAAATTACAATAACTATGGTGAGAATGTCTTATATTTGAGGTACCATTACTAACGTTACTTTGAAAAGCTCCTGGAGGTGTTTAAAAAAAGGGTAGATGGGGTACTTAAGGACATGGTTTAGAAGTGGCTTTTGTCAGGATAGGTTAATGGTTGGACTTGGTGATCTTAAAGGTCCCTTCCAACCTCAGCAATTCTATGATTCTAAGATGCTTTCTTCCAAGGAGCCTACAATGGGACCTATATCTGCTACTTAAACGCCCAGAGTCAGATGAGGTTAGCAATATACAGCAATAAAAGCCACTGTTACCATTAGTCTAGGACACAGCATGGTGGAATAAAAGAGATGTATACCAACTTCCTATGATTTGCTACAGCAAGTTGTGTCTACTTCTACAGCTTAGGATCCTCATGACAGCAGAAACGTGCAAAAACTTCTCTTAATATCATAATCTGTTGCTTCTGAATGATCTGTCATCACAACTGGTTATAGCTCTCATTTCAACAGCAAAGATGACATTGCCTTTTTCAAATAAAAGGGAAAAATGATTGCCTTTGACCAAACCCACGTTCCTTATGTTATACCATCACAGTTTTGTCTTCTGGGTACTCAACAATTTTATTTTTTTCTTCATTTTTTAAACATGTAACAGTACCTGCCTTCATAAGCACAGGCAAAAGCTATCTAAGCAACATGCAAGTCTTGAACAGTCAGCTTCTGTTTATCCTATCCAAATAACAGAACAACAACAAAACATGCTACAAAGTACAAACCTAGTATGTTAAAACAGAGAATCTCTAAAAGGATAGAATGAATAACTGAAACTGGCCCAGCTTGCATGCATTACCTAGACATAGCCCTCAGATGAAATCAAATAGATTTCCAGGGATAAAGATCTCCTCTCTTACACAATTCTCCACAAAACACCTTTATCTCATTAAAAGGTTAGACAAGGAATTAAAATTCTCAAGATGGAACGTGTAAAAAGATGTTTCCCTAAACCTATGAAGTCACCTGGTGCTTGACAACAGTTTCATGCTATGCCTGTAATTCCAGTACCACGCTGCTTCTTGAAGTTAAAGCATTAACTGCAACAGAGAAGTATATACATCTTTCTGATCGACTGTCAGAAATTCCAGTTTAGTTTTCAGTTGTGCATATCTACATGCAGAAATGCTTTCAGCAGCTTAAGGCAAAAAGCAGACGCTGAAGCTAAGCATTGTCCCCTTTTCTTTTTAAGCTGAGCCTTGAATGCACAGGTAGATCATGAAGATGGCTGCTCCTGGTCAAAACAAATGTGACTCTTGAGGCTGACAGCCAAGGAGATCAGACACGAGGATCTCCAGAGGTCCCTTCAAAATAGTCTAAATTATTCTATGATATTCTACTGCATAGTTTCAGTAAATTGCAGGTGATTTGGGGGGTCACCTGTCAAGCACAGAAACCAGTCCCCAGTGAAGGCCTAGAAATTAAATGGTGAATATGATTCAGTATTTTTAGCTAGAAAACGGATAATTGCAACACTGATATAATGTGTTCTGCATAATTTGCCATCCTGAGCAGACTGACAAGCCATATATTTCAGAATAAGCACAGGCTGGATATATCTTACTTACATGAGTTGATATTATTCTCCTCCACTATTTTTATTCTGAACAACATTATTCTGTATCTATTTTTAGCATAGTCTCATAGCAATAATGCACAGTAGCATCTCTCCCTGTATTGTAAAAGAACGTTCTACTGCTGCCATCACCTCCTTCACCTTATCCAAACCCAGACTTAGAAAATTCAATACATTAGCAGCCCATAATCAACCTGATGAGTAATCTAGGTATGGAAGATCAGCTGGGAGAAGCTCATTATACTCAGCCAACATTTCTTAAGGGCTGCCCAGAACGTTATCGTGCACTTACCTGAATTGCTGGTAAGTGATTCGTGCAAAGCAGGGGCAACAGCTACGTGGCCAGGAAACTCAAACTTAACCTGCTTGATCACTAGTTAGAAATGGTTCTGAGTTTGCACAGGCAACTTGACACCACTCCCACACTTCTCATTTGAGGTTTCACTTCAAACGGAGGAACGAGAGCTAGTCTTGTTCTGATATGGCTAATGACTCGGGTTATTAAAACTCTCCTTTTCTGTCTCAAATATAGGGCTTTTCAAGGAAAATACTTTGCAGAAGTAGTTATCCATTTTAAAAACTACCCAGGCATGAACACAGTAAATTACGATTCAGAGTAGCTCAGCAATGCATAATTGGAACAAAGCAGGGTTAAGTTCAGGGGGTTTGTTTGCTTCCGGTTTGTTTTTTTGTTTTGTTTTGTTTTTTCCTAGAGATACGAGGGAAATAATGATTTAGGCTTTTATTTCAGAGCCTTCTGATGGAGCAAAGATACACGTGATTATGTTTGGAATCTTAACAAGTACTCAAGATTTTGTTGACAGACTCATGACAAATTCTTGTCTGGAGGAGGGAGAAATGAGGACACGAGCGCATACTCCATTCAGAGTCCAAAATCAGAATGTAGGATGTAGCTACTTGTGTGCGTGTGGATTTAGAGTTTACTTGCAAGAAACAGGAAGAAAGGGTAGAAATATAGGTTTTAGGTTATTACTCAAAAGGTATCATCAGAGATGCTAAGACACAGTGAATAATAAGACAAATAAATAAATTCACAGTGTCTCACTGTTTGTGTCAACTGCCCAGTGCAGTTGGGGTGGAGATGCACAAGCTTACGGAGACACCACCAGGAGCTTCCTACATTTCCCAAGTCAGAATGCCTCCAACTTTGTGATCAGACCATGAATTGTAAAGTGCTTTCTGGCCTTGTGTTATACACAAAGATTTCAGGACTGGTTGTTTGTACTTGCGTTAAATTTAACGACGTGCACCTAGAGAACTGTGTTCAGGACACGGCTTTACATTCCCCATGGCCTTGCTTTGCATGTTAGTTAGGAGATTAAAGGAGGTTACAGGGATGGGGAGCAAGGAAGGAGAGCAAGAAAACCTAATGCACCTAGCTCAAGATATGATACGCTACCACTGCTCACCAATTGCAGTATAAAAGATTATGTATTTCTTCCTGCACAGTTACTGTAATTTTGTATTTGTAACAGTGAAGACTTACGGTTCATGCCTACTCACTTCTGAGGATTATGCACACAGACACAAAACATAAAATCCAAATATTTGTATATTAATTACCTGTTAGTAATATTAAAGAGACATGTCTGACCAACATTGCAAGGAAAAACATATCTCATGGGATTCATATGACAGCAAAATCCATGCTATCAGAATACAGAATTTGAAAACAAAAGACAATAGCTTACAAAGATGTTGTAACAGGAAACAAGACAGAGGCAGGGAGGACAGAAAGAAGTATGAATGCAAAGGGGAAAAAATAGGGAAAAAAAAAGTAATTTGATTAAATGCATTTGGACATATAAACTAACAAAAACAGAAATGAGGAAACTTTAAGTGTCTGCTACTTTCTAGTAGTCAATTTAGGCATATTCTGAGAATCAAACATCTAAGACAGGAAAAAAATTTACCAAAACCAACCAAACAAAAAACCAAAAAACAACCCAAAACAAAACAGAAGGGCAGGTCAGAAATTATCAGAACTTCATAAAGCATAAAGATCCAAACAGACAAGGAAAAAAGTGAAGAACTTGCAAAAAAAAAAAAAAAA
>VXBH01005633.1:517900-548504 GCA_013400035.1 Rynchops niger | reverse complement strand
AACAAAAAACAAACAAAAAAACCCCAAAACGAAACAAACAAAAAATGATTGTTACTCATGTCATCATTCCAAAAGCAACAACTAAATCAAGAAGCTGAAAATTCCTAAAACCAGAGACATCAGAATGATTGTGAATACTTTGCTTCACAAACTCATGCTACTGTATGACATATTTTTGTTCTCCCTTTCGATCAAGACAAAAAAGAATGAGAGACAGATGTATGGAACTGAAGGTTTTAAACTTCAAATCAATGCCTCAGAATTTGTTATTCTTGGACAACAGGCTGGATATCAGAACTTTTATCCTTAAGCTCCATAAATATGTCCATGAATATCTAACTTTGCAGGAGGTAGTGGTAGCATTGCACTGAGAGATGGTTTTCAGAACAAATCCTGTGCCTATGAAAATCACAAGACATAGGAGCACTGGAATGAGTTTACTATCACTATTTTACTAAACTGCTAGAACAGGTTGTATCAAATTAATAATGATAACTTATAGAATGTTTCTTCTTAAAGAAATATTATGGTTTAGTTTTTCTAAAAAGGACTTTTCCACACAGAAGATAGAGAAACAAACAAAACAATAAAGAACTTGAACAAATTAGGAAATAAATCGGTAGGAAACTACTCGTTTTCATCCACAGGTTCAACTGTTCAGATACTTTTTGTTTGAGTTTTTGGTACTTACCAGAAGATCCCTTTTTCCAGGATTTGAAGTGTCCTATTACAATTTCCTCCAATTTCCTTAATTTTGGATGGCTGTAGATAAAATCCTTTTTATTTTCAAACACTAAAAGGAAATAAAGCAGTTAAAGATGTAAGCAAACCTGCAACAAGTAGGAAGGCTTAGTGAACTTCATTTCTTCTCATTATAATTCTTCGAGTCAGACATACAAATTCCTGACACTAGTTCTAATTGCATTCACCTAAACAAACTAGTAAACTACTTAGGGAAGCACATTTGCTAAACACAGTTTTTGAGAAAGCGTTGTTACTTTCACACTGTAAAATATATAAAGTCAAACAGTAATATTTTAACTTTTTTTTTTTAATCAAAAACTTCAAACATAGAAACCTTATTTGAAAGTAGCTAAAACCACTGAGAGAATACAGATGTGCAGACAGTTAGATAAATAAATAAATAAGAGTCTGGGGAAAACAATCTGGAATAAAGAATACTAGCCGAGCATATCACAACAAAGAGCTTCCAGCATCTACAAACTATGTAGAGCTATCTACTGTTTCATTTAAACAGAACGTAAACATTCTGTCTTTAAAAGGGAAATACTGACCTGTTTTACTCTTGTAAACATTTCTATTCGCTGAAGGCAATAATGTGTCTGAAAACATGTCTGTAAGTTGCTGATATAGCTTCATGAAGTCCTCATTACGACCAAGTTCATTCTTTGTACGGGTTAACCCTTTGTAAAAAGTTGAAATATCTTAGTATTTAATCTCTGGAGTGAATATAATATTTGCCACCCAAAAGACAAGCTTTCTCGGAAGTAGCAAGCTCCTTTCAAGAGCTGAAAGATACATGTTTGCTTTAGAAAATGTAATAAACATTGTTTGGCATCAATATTTTTCAGGGAAGAAGCCATTATAGAATTTAAACACGAAAACATTAATTTAAACATGAAAAACATATGTATAAACAGAAGCCTGTTCCTGTGGGTAAATGAAGAGTTTTACATAAACCATTTAGCACTAGAAAAAGCATCCAACCCAGAAACATTGAGGGTGGTGAGCCCCTGGCCCAGGTTGCCCAGAGTGTCATAGCTGCCCCATCCCTGGAGGGGTTCAAGGCCAGGCTGGATGGGGCTTAGAGCAACCTGGGCTGGTGGGAGGTGTCCCTCTAGACCAGGTTCCCACCTCTAGTAGGAGGTGACCCTCTAGGGGTGTTGGAGCGAGATGATCTTGATAGGTCCCTTCCAACCCAAACCATTCCATGATTCTATCAGTGCTGACAGTTACTCACAGAGAAAGGAACCTAGACAAAAAGCTAGAATTAGCAAGTTTCTTGAATGATTTTATATCAATGTTGAAAACAATTTTGTTCTACTCAAACCAGAAATCAAACTTAGCAGAACTGGTACAAAAGACCTATTTATTAGGACTACTTTCCATGATCCATCTTTCAGACAGCCTGACTAGATGATCACTGTAGGACCCTTCCAACTGGAAGATTCTATTCTATTCAAATATTCTGTTCTATTCAATAGCAGGCAGGGATTTAAGGAATCTGAGAAACTAGGAAATACATTAAATTGGGTGCCTAGGTCTAACAGCAGCACTATACCATCAGAAATGTAAAAATCTGCATGTGTGAAAGTAATAACTTGCAAAAATGTCAAAAGCATAAAATTAATATATAAAAATGTATTCTACAGATATTCTATAATATGAAGCAAGCACTGTATGATTTTGGTTCAGATGTAGGACAAGGCAGTGTCATTTGAATTAAGCAGTGCTGTAGGCGAAGTAGCTTTTGTAAATTACCACATTACACAGCGAAGTGTAAACCAAAATGAAGCAAGAAGTCCGAGAGGTACACCGTGGGCAATCAGAACCACTGGAACCTTCCCCTCCCACGTCCCGTGTTTAGAACTCTTGCTGTTGGACTGACACCACCAAGTGAAAATTTTCCCCCTCAAAAAAGATGTCAGTACCAAACCAGGTCTTACTGATAGCAATGATGACCCAATAGGTCCAAAAATGACTGGGAAGAGTTGCAAAAGACTCACAATGGTCAGTGAGGGAATTTGGAAAATAAACTGAGGCCAGAACAGGAAACAGCTTTCCATTTTGCTTAGCAAGGATGGAAGATGTTGCACGGCTAGGATAGAAATTCTAGTGTGATGTGTCCAAATCTGTAATCTTCTGGCAAAGGCACTTCAAACTCATGCATACAGGAGGTTGACCTCAGAGGGAGAAATTTCTTTACAAGACCAAACCATTTCTTAGTTTAAGCTGTTTAATGGTTATTCTTCGTCTCACCAGAGTTATTACTGTCGCTTACTCTGAGTTCTGTTTGTGCCTCATTCTTTTTGGAACTGTTGCCATATAAACATGTTTGCTTTCCCAAATATACTGTATCTTTAACGTTGTGCCAATGTATTTCCAATAGGGATGAAAGGGAACAGTATACCAATTGCATTTGCGACTCATCCGTTATACACGCTGTTTGTGCAAACCTAGCCATACAGATGAGGTACATTAAATGAGAAGGAGTGGAAACAAAAGTAAGGATGTTTCTGAAGACATTTCACCTTTTGATCCATCCATAATTCCAAAAAGGTAGATAAATAATGACCGTACTCCCATTTGCAGCAGCAGCTCATAACCATGATATAAACTGATACAAAGTGCAAAATCTCCTTCAATTATGCCTTGATGCATTCCCTGTAAAACAAAACAGTCATGATTAAATTAGGAAGTTGATAAGCAATGAGAATCACACTGCCTTATGACAAAAGTAAGGTTTCTGGCACATCTACCCAGGCTACAAAATTTAAGGCAGGAAAGTTGGCTTGCCTGCTGTGAAGTGTATTGCCCAATGGTCTTCAGGGTACATGTCTCCCTTATTGGTTTGGTTTTTATTTTGTTAGGTAAAATTCTTCTTTAAGTTTGCAAAATTGGAACGCTCCATGACAATTTACAGAAAAATAGGAGCAGTGATGTAGTTTTGAGGGGAAAGTGTAAATTTGGCAGTCAGTAATTAACAATCTGAAGTTCTCAAAATAATTTCAGTTTGGAAATGGAGTTCTTAATCTTTTTCTTAATTTTCCTATATTAGCATTAAGAAACGTGTAGCAAGTAGGCATCTTTTATTCCAGGGCTAAAACCAGAATGTTACAAAGGAAATGTAACCTAAAACATGTCAGGAGACTTTGTACACTATGGAGTATTAATACTTATTCACTACTTTAATAACGTGAAATAAAGACATTTACCACACATTGCGAAGATGGGTTTTTTCTGTATTGATCTCTTGCTAGAATTATCTGGTACTTTGTAAGGCTGGGAATATCCCGCCTTGCTAAAACTCCTATTTTAATCAGGCGTCCAGCAAATGTTTCTAGCACCTGCAACAAAACACAGAAGTATACAAGAGATGTGAAGGTATGTATATTTAGCCCTTTAAAGTAGTTTTCTTTTTATAAAACTTACACAGCAGAACACAAGAAGCTTGCTTATTTTATTTGAAACACAGAATTTCTCAGAACAGACTGTACTGATTCCTAAATAATTTGTTACTGTGCCAGATGACAACCTGGTACTCTGCTTCAGTGTAAGGTTCTACACTATCAGGATGTTTGTAGGCTATTTTTCAAAATTTTTTTCTAAGATGAGCAGAATTTTTACAAGTTGGTTCCCTGAGGATTTGTGCCCTCCATCCTTCTGCCCTCAGGAGAACCCCATATCCATCAAACTGAGGGGTGGAAACACACACTGTGCTTTTGTAATGGCACAAGTACTGACGGAGCAGACAGGATGTGAATGAAATGGGACAGGTAACCAGCTACTGATCTCACGCTGCAGCTCCCTCTCTTACTGGTAACCCTGACTTCAACGGTGTTTCAGCCTCAGGAAACTTGCATTCATCTCTGAGAAGTGTAAATTACGGCAGGCCGAGGCCAGCCAACAGGTGAGAAGGTTGTGTTCAGAAGGGATAGAGTTGGGAGACACGAGCAGAGAGGAATGAGCGCCCAGCAGATGGGCCCGGCACAGCAGCGTGCCCCATTTCCTTCGGAAGCCACGCCAAAAGACAACTTGTTTTTATACATCACATGTACCTGCTTTCCACATCAGTGAAACAAGGGAACTGACCTGCACTAATTCATCTTAATCTTGTTTTTCCTCTTTGTTTCTTAGCCTTAGGTGGTCAGGATTTTTTTCATAGACTTAGTTTTGCATGAGCGCTAACTCTGTAATAATTGGAATAATCAGATTTGTTCTACAAAAATTACTTACAATCTGTTGGCCTGCTTGGCTAGTAGCGCCAAAAACATCTCTAGTGAGCAATAACAAGCTGCTCCAAAGGTAGTCTCTACTTAGTTTGACAGCAGCTAGTTCCTGATGGCTGCTTACACGCATACAGTGTTTACCGAGTCTTCTGGGCATTTTCCCACCAGTTGAGCTGGGTTGCACTAGAGAAGGCTAGAACATAACAGATGCCTAAGCACTTTGCTGCTCTTCTTTCAGCCCACTGAAAAGCAAGTCCAACAGAACCAATAAAAACAGCTCTTTCAGGCCTCAAACAATACTGATCTGTCTTCAGCTTGTGAAGACAAAATTAAGAAAAGAAAGTCAACTGTAAAAGGGCAATGCATGTTTATACACTAAGTAACAG
Organism: Rynchops niger; assembly: GCA_013400035.1. Lineage (NCBI taxonomy): Eukaryota > Metazoa > Chordata > Aves > Charadriiformes > Laridae > Rynchops > Rynchops niger. The sequence continues at coordinate 543,148 of VXBH01005633.1, read as the reverse complement.
CACCCCATTTGGCGTCTTCACACATTTAGTGTATGTTGGGTTTTTAAAGCCTGTTAGGATGCACAAATATTACTAACAACCACACTCTCCTCATACCCTGTCAATGCAGTGGCAGCCTAGTTTAACTCCTCTCTGCTGCTTTGATTATTTTTATAGTTTGGTACTCCTTTATCTTCTTACTCTGTGTACAGTGCCGACGTGGCACCAAGTGGCAAATCCTGAGAAAAGGGGTGGGAATAATTGCCATCATCAACTACAGCGGCATTAATCCCCCAAAGAATCAAACATGCAAAGAGAACTTTGGAAGAGTGAATGAGCACTTGTGAAAGCACCAGCCAAACTGAGGAAACAATGTGCTGGGGAATTTCCACACTGCTTGCTCCGTGCCTGCAGGTCTTTCAAAAACAGCAAGCTGGAGTCAGCAGGCTAAGCAGATTATAACAGATAAAGGTTGCTGAGAAATAATAGAAACAAAGGCTAAATTCTGAATGCTCTGGTGCATCTTGGGCTGCTCCTCTTCCCTACTCCGGGCTTCAGGCTGGGACAGCAGGTCTCAGATGGCTTGTTGCTTTTGCTCAGCAGACCCCAGCTCGAACCACTGGCTCCCAGCCAGAGGGAATCGGGTGATGCCCGCAGGAGCACTGGGAGGCTCTGGGCATGGCTCCAAAGGCAGGACGGTGCTGTGGAGCACTGCCCACTCCCCTCCACAGCTCCCGGGAGATTTGCTGTCAGACCCAACACCAACCTGCACCCAATAGCCCCAGGCACCCCCGAGCCCTGTCTTCAGCTTTGACTGTATCTACAGGGAGCCTGGGCCATGGAAAAGCACAGCACCGTCCAGAGATGCCACCCTGGAGCATGCCTGCTAATTAAGACTAATGCACTAATTAGATCAAATAAACCGCTAACAACAAGAAAACACCAATTGGAAAATACAATATTGCTAGGAATTTCCAGAGGAAGGCAGGGGAGAAGTAAATCAAGTTATCTTTTTCTTAAAACGCAGTCAAAAAACATTCACCAAGCCACTTGGAAGTCTAAATGCACAAGAAATTAATTTCTCATATTTGGTTTAGTTTTAAGAATTTAAAATTCAAAACTTTGTCTTTTACCAAACAGTTTGTTATTGTTACGTTGTTTTTAAAACTGGCTTGCATCTGACAAGCCACTCTAGAAGGACAGAGACAGGAATGTCTATGCCAGCTTATAAAATAAAGGTAATTAAAAAAAAGAAAAAAAAAGAAGAAAATAAAATGTTGACCATACAAAGGTAACTCAGTGCTTTTTATTTTAATGGGATATCACTGAAATAGCATTTTACCCTCCCATCAAACAGTCGGACATGAAGACACCTGAAATGCTGAAGATTAAGCTTAAGCTATGTCTCTAGTAGTAGAAATGGAGTCAGTCTCTGAACACAAATATGATTCTTCAGAACTGAAATTAATGTTTTAATTAAAAGTAATGCCCACAAATGTATAATATTTCAGCACTGGTTTGTTATTTCCTATATTTGCAGCGTAGCTTTTTTAGAAAAGGAATTACCATTAAATATACTTTTATGTTTCATCCCTTGACCTAGTTTATAATATGTAAGAAAATTATATTGTCACTGTTTGCTCAATGTACACCTCTGTCTGATTTAATCATCTTCTGCAAAACAACCCAAGGAAGACCATTAGGAAAGACAGCGGGATCCAGTCACTTGGAGCTTCAAAACTAATAAGAAATAGTAAACATAACCTACTTAGAAGAGATACAGAAACAAGCACTACTCAGAGCTATTACATTTATCTTGCCTCCATACCTTTATTTTTAATTAAAAAATAATACTTCTGGAAAGTCTCCTCAATCTTTCGAAAACATTTAAGTATTATGTTACCCATTTAAAAACAGAACTGTAGAATTAATTTAAATTGCTTACTAGGACCTGTGGCTTTTTCTAGCTCACTAAATTGAGCTCAAAAAGCCAACAGATTTATTACCAATATATAAAAGACAACTGGTAAAGTTATCCCATATTGCACTAAACTTGCGAAGAACATAAGGTTTTACTGAACAAAGTATCTTCCCCAGCAAAATCATGCTGCTTTTTGAAGCTTGTACCTGAGGTTAGTGTAGGACCTGCCGTTTGGAGCTACATTAACTGAGGACTACCATGTGTAGTGCGGGCAGAACCGGCAAGGCAGAGAACTGTTAATTTTTTAGCTACACCTCACTAAAACCTGCTGTTAATCTGTTTTCTCTTGGCACAATAAAAAACAAAGGCTCTAAACAAATCACCTGGTCTAATTATTTTACTGCAGATTTGCAAGCATTCTTTACCAAAGAAAACCAAGAAATCTCCCACGCATAAATAACAGTTTGTATTGCATTTCTGTCAGAGCAGAGAAGGAGGGGGTTGAGAGAAACCAGCCACTAAGTAGACCATACCTTCACAAAACAAAGACTGCAAGTCCACTTCTAGCCCCAGGAAAGGTGAACTGCAGAAGCTCTCCACAGCGCTCCCAGCCGCCATGGACACACCTGACCAGCTTTATATACTCACACTGCACTTCAAGGGAGCTGCCCCTTCCCTTCATCTCCTTCCTCTGCCCTCCCAACTCACCTGGCTCCAGCATCTTCAATGCACAATAAGGCACAGACCCCTTCCAGATGTGCTGGGGCAGACACAGAATCAGTGTGCAATAAAATGAGATTACGTTGTGTGTTGGTGAGGTAACATCACACCTACAGCTGTGCAGGAACATTAATGTGCCCCACTGGTCTGCCTTAACCAGGGACCACTAAAACCAGGAGTAGGGCAGCAACACAGGCAGCTCCAGAACACAAATCCAGGTTTCAGCTGCAGCTGTGCATCACACAGACATGCTGCTGCATCATACGCTGCTCCTGCTCCAGATGTTCAAATTTTCAAAGGGAGTGAAGAAAAGGGGAAAGAAGAGACTTCTTCCAGGCTTTAGCCCCACCACCCATAGCTGGAAAGGCAGCTCAGAAGGCGTATTTATCGCAAGTCTTCATGATAGAATTATGATCATACTGTCCTGGGGGAGAGCAAACCAATTTTGCAGTAAGCCATGAAACCAACCAAGGCCTAGTTCTAGAGCATTCATTGCCTTGTTGTAGGACTGAAACTAGAAGGGTTTGGGTTTGTGCTGCCTTGAGAGGCATCAGTGTGGAAACCTAATATTCCTGAAAGCAACTTCCAGGAGGAAGCCACAGGAGCAGAACAAGTTTAGTCTCTGCCAACCATAACCCCAGGGTGAGTGAGAGAGTCTTGAGACTATCAAAGAAGAAAGTACCCATGGTCGCAGAGCTCAACGGTGACCAGAGACCAGCCAGCCCCACAGCTGTAGCAGCATATCCCACAGGTCAGCTTGGGCAGCTTACACATACCCTTTCACCAATTGCAAAGAAACTTCTTGGGCACACAGAGTACATAAAGTTTACGTATAGAGTGAGAACAGTTTATTGTAATGTTTGATGAAGCCTCTCAAATCACAGTATACTACATCAAAAAAGGGAGGGAGGACAATTATTAACATTAAAAAAAAAAGTGAATTTATGACAGAGAAGGCAACTGAGAAAGGCATTTGGAGCTATGACTAGTGCTCAGTTTTAGTTGTTCTCCCGGTAAAGCTTTGGAGTCACGACAAAGAAAAACAAACTCTAAACATGAGGGAGAAAAGTGCTATTTTGTGTAAGCTTTCTACTGACATTTTCTTACCTTCCCAATAATGAAAATAAAGGAACAGGGACACAGCAGGGTACAGTGTTTTTAAGCTGACCTTATAATTCTCCAAAACCAATACCGATCAACCTAGTAATGATCTTGGTGCCTCAAAGTTTTGTTGTCAAGTTTATATTAACTCATTCAGACACTTCCCAGTCTTCCCACTCTCCAGAGATCTGTTACCCATTGAACAAACACCAGTCTTCCCTGGAAGCTGGTATTCACCAGAAAGATACAATAGTTTGTCCTCTTCCAACATCTTGATTTTCTCCTATTACAGCATTTTTCATTTCTTAAAAGTTACAAAAAAAGATGGCCTACAGTTTTTACTTTTCAATTAATTTCACTGAGAACATTTTTACTCTTACTCAGGAAGTCATAAGAAAGAAGTGCCTTTTCTATATCAATCTGACATTCAGTAAATGTCAGCACTTTGCCACGAGACAGAAAGAAGCATCCTATCGAGGATGTTTCATATCCTCAATTTGCAAGGCTGAATATTTTTCTTTTATATTTAGAGATATAACCTGCCAGTAAAGCATCAAGAATACAGCATTACCAAAACTACTTTCTTTCAAGAGTGACTATTTATTAGCCAGCAGTTGCACATAAAATTAACGAGTTGTAGGGTGGAAAAAAACCCACAAATACAGCAAAAATCAGCTTTGTTCAACTCCAGTAACAATCAGGTACTCTACTAGCCTGAGCTGATAGCAGCGTCTAGACACAGACCACAATACATCTTCAGTACTCCATCAAATGTATCCCTTTGTACATGATTAATAAGGGCATCACAAACTAAAACCAAACCAAATACACATGCAGTAATCTGTGTAGGTTAATATTTAAAACAGGATCTTAAACTCCTACCAGTCTCTTCTCACATGTAGCCAGTCAATACTCTGTGGCATTTCTCACAAATAGAGAAATTTGGCTCTAAACAGAAATAATTTAATTTAAGCATTTATTCTCATAATTAAGGCTTGAACAAAAGAGTTGGGATCATTTTTTGTGAGACAGCGTCAGAATTATTTGTTCAGGATAGGCAGAGGAAGAGCCTCTACACATTGCCTCAAAAAGTCAGCTCTTCTCAAGAATAATGGTTTCCTGGAAGAAATCTCCAAGAGCCAGGATGCCCTCACTTGGTAGCAATAATCCAACTTCCAAAATTACGTGGAAAGTTGCACGTCAGTGTTCGCACTGCACTAAAACATAACTTAAGACACTACCTGTGTCGTGGATTGATTCACATTGTACCTAACTTCAAGGTACTTACCCTACAGCAATGTAGCTGCTCCACAAATAAAGTTCAACAGTACCTTTGCAAGGAAAATCTGATAACTGCCAAAAAAATACAGTCTACTTCAGCACATTTTCAATGAATCTTGTGATTCTGTACACCAGGTAGTTGGCCATGAAATCTAATCATCAGACAACCAAACATTTAAACAAGCATCGTTTCCAACATTCATCAAGAACTTGCTTTCTCAGTGAATTTCAGATCAAAGAAGAGTCTGTGATGCTGCCCACAACTAAGAGGCCAAACATCCTCCCAGTAGAACTATCTGCCTCACTGCAACCAGTGAATTCCACTTTTCTGTAAAAAAAAAAAAAAAAAAAAAAAAAAAAAAAAAAAAAAAAAACCACAAAAAACCACCCACATGCTAAATTCATTAGGAAAGAACTGTTCTCTCAGGACATCCCCACTGGCAGTTGTTCGTCCATTTGCAAATTCTCCAAGAAACAACAGTCCTTGGCTGGTCAGCTTTGGCAGACAGAAGGAACACTTTGTAGGAACAGCAGGATTTCAGGCTGTGGTGTCAGAATTACATGGTCAGGACCTGCACATCTCTGGCTTCTCAGGCAATTACTACTTCATCGTCACACCAAGATCAGCCCCTGGGACTAGGTAACTAAAGTTGATCCTGGCAGAAAGATACTGAGCAGAAAAAAAAAGGGGGGGGTTTAAACATCACATCACAGAGTCAATGGTTGGTTGACTAACCTTTGGTTTCCTCCCGCAAGCATCTCGACAGTGTAGGGAAGAGGACTATTTTCCTATTATTCTAAAATTCTAAAGGCCCAGAGGTTCCCCTTCCCTCCCGAAAAAAAAAAAAAAAAAAAAAAGGACCACAACACTTATTTCACATTAAAGTTGGAAGGAAAGACAACCACAAATAGAACCACGTGCTCCACACAGATCCCTGATTCAAATTAAGATCCTGCTTACTAGCCTGGTAACAGGTCTGTTCCTCCACCTCTTTCTCATAAAGGCTTGCCCCAGCAATGGCAAAATTGGGCAGCTGTCAACTTCCAAAGATGGACTTTCAATAACAAAAAGAGCCATGGTTTTTACACTCCTAACTGCATCCAGTTTGGAATGGCCTCGCAGGCACTTCTGAATAAAACGAAAGATCAGTCTTTCAAGCATGGTTTGAAAATATTAAAAGAAAATCATAATAAAGAAGGATTAACAGGGCATGAACAGCAGTGGGGAAAAAGATGATGAAAGGAATAACTAGGAAAACAGCACGAGTTAAAGCGAAAAAACATACGAAACTCGAACTTTTTTAAAATCTACGTTGCTTGGATGCTACAGCGCCGGCTGAAGCCACAGGGCATGAGGACCGCTAGCAAAGCGGCGCTGGCTGCGTGCGGGGCCCCTTGCCGGAGCTCTGCCCTGCTCCGCCAGCCGGGAGCGCAGTGCGGGCAGCCGCACATCCCTCCCTCCCTGCCGGCAGGGCACTGCCCCGGCGGCGGGCGGGCAGAGGGGGGGCCCCCTCCGCCCTCAAATCCCTGGGCAGGGCGAGCCCTTCATAAAGCGGCGCGGCGGCGGCAGCGCGCCCAGCCCGCTCCCCGGCTCGGCTCGGCGCGATGGAGACGGGCGGGTGCCGCATGGGCGGCGCGGAGCCGGACGGCCCGGCCGTGATCACGCTGGAGGACCTGGACGGGATGGCGGAGGAGAGCCCCGACTCGGCGTACCACAGCAACGGCAGCAGCCTGGAGGAGGAGGCCGAGAGGATGGAGGACGAGGAGCAGGAGCGGCTGCTGAGCTACTGGCAGAGCGTGGGCAGGGGGCACCAGGTGGACGTGCCCCGGGGTAAGAGCCGGCCGGGCCGCGCTAAACCGCTTACGCCCACGGCAGCCCGCTGGGCTTTGGGGGATTAGGGAGCGGCGTTTCGGGGCTTACCGGCCGGTACCGTAACCTTCCCGGGTACTTCTGACCTTCAGCTGCAGGGTGTCCCTCTCGGCAGCCCCCCACGCTTCAGCGATGCCGGGTTCTCCGGTGGAGAACGGGACCCCAGCAAACCTCCCCCTTCTCCCGAGAGAACCTGTCCTCGGGGTTGGCACCCAGCTGTCCCCAGAGGGAGGTGTGGAGCAGGGCCGGGGGGAGGCACGGCCACATCTGCCCCCCCCCTTCACTCCCAGCCAGGCTGGGGAAGGGGCTGAGGTGAGGGGGGAGGTGGTACAGCATAGCGTGTTGCCATCATCACCCATTGCGTTTCCACACACTTCTGATACACACAGTCTGAGCTAAAGCTCTGCACTCGGAGATTAAAAAGATTTTTCTAACAGAAAAGCGGATGTAGTAGTGGCGGGTTGACCTGTTCATACTAAAATGGACTGATTTGAGTTTTGAGTTTTCAGTCTTCATTAAAAATTAAGTTTGGCCACCTGCAAAAGCATTAATTTTAAGAATCTCGCCTCACAGTAGCTATCCAAGAGGTCAGTTCTTTAAAGAAAGACGGTTGAATTGAAAGATAGCACAGCGTAAACAAGCAAAAGGATTGACTTTGCTTTTTGACAGTAAGCCTCCCAGGCATATCTTACTAAGAAATTGTTTATTTTCAATTTTAAGAAAGACTGAAGAATCTGAAATATTGTAACAAGTCAGATAACTCATAACAAGCAGCAGAGATAACTGCAAACTTCGCTCTTTCAGAAACTCCAACTGATCTGCACTGTCCTCTGTAGAGAAGTACAGAGAGCTCCTTAGCATCTCTACTGTTCAGACAAATCACCTTCTAAGACGAGGGGAAGCAGCAAAACCTTGAACAACAGTCTGCACTAGACACTACCAAAATGAAATGACTGTTACTGGAAAACTTCTTCTAGATTCCAACACAGCAAGGGGGGGCACAACCTCCTTTTCAAGTCATGCCTAGAAGTCTCCTCTTATCTTTCTAATGTTTTAATAATGCAAATCAACGCCCCGTTAGGTACTAACAGAAGGGCAAGCTCAGTCTGAACAGAGCTCCCTGGCTTGCCTTGTTCTCGCTGCCCACAGGAGGGGTCCTTGTGCCATCCCATCCCTCCGGCAGCCACAGGTTTCCATCTGTAATCAGTGCATCGTGTCTGACAGCTTTGGGTTCTACAGGGGCACAGAGAGAGGGGCTCCCTATTTAAGGCATTAAGCATGAACACACAGACATTAAGTTGCTCCTTAAGAGTAGCTTTGTGTATCAGAAAACAAGATTCCTTCCCACTAAATTATCTGGTATTCTGATACACGGGAATTTCAATGCCCTATTTCACTGAAATTTATGAGGCAGGATATCAAGTCTAGGAAATACATCAAAGGTAGTATTTTACCACATTTTAGCTCCTGTATTATAAAAGGTTTACTCTGTAATGCTACACAAGTGTTACAAAAATCTAAATGGAAGATTTTTCTTCAGATATTGTCCAGGGCTATAGGTTAATAGTGACTGCATCTCAGCTAGGACGGCCTAGGAGAGTTTGCCAGATTAGTTTACGTGGTCCGTTCAAATTTCAAGCTAACTGTCAGTATCCATGCTAGTATTCAGCCAGCTAAAGAGTACTCGAGCCTCAGGGAACACAGAGAGGAAAAGTTGCTGACTTTCTGGGAGGAGAAATCCTCCCAGTCAGCAGGGAGCAAACCGCCTCTCTTGACTGCTGTGTCCCATCCAAGCAGCTGGTGTCACTGCCTAAGCCATGATTTAAGAAAATACAAGAACTTTACCTGGACGGCTATTGACTACCAGCCTGGTAACTGTGCAGAGCACTTGAGACCTTAATAACAGAATGTATATTTCCTGTAGTCTAGCAGTAAAGTTTGCAAAATAAGAACATTATCACGCCTCTCATCAATAGTTCCAGACTGACGCAAGCTCTGACACCTGTTTTGTTCTATGGTGACAACACACCTTTCAAAAAGATGACCTGCTTTGTAGCTTTTGTTTAGCACCATTTAAGGGTTACAGGAACACAGTAAACATTCTAGAAAAATATAAGATTTTGTGAGATGTGAACAACAGATATTTACATGGCTGGCATTTCAATTTATCACTGTTAACAAGATCTTAATCCTATAGACTGACTGGCCTATGCCAAAGCTTGCAACAAAAAGGTAAAAGAAAATTAAAGGTGCAGGAAGGTATAAGCTAACTTTCTTGGCTTGAAAACTCCATTGTATCTACTCCCAATAGAAGCAGAAAACACGCTACAGCATGTTTACCTTAGATTTCTCAATTCTAATTTCAATACAAGCACAGTCATTAACAAGCAAGCTCAGGAAAGTTGCTACCCATCAAAACCATCTACTTGCTAAAGCATAAAGTTGTCGAAAGATACTCAGTGTACAAAGCAGCATGCGCTGAGCTCAGGTACCTAGGCTCCACATCAAACTTCAGACCTGGAATCACAGGTGTTTTTCCATCTGTTCCAATGTATGTCCCCTGCTGAGGTGACCTCACGTAAGTGGCCCAGGGGCCACTGGACAGCCATAACCTCTGTGGCTGACAGAATCATGCAGGGAAGGACTGCAGAGCCCCCATCACTGGGTCGTCCCCAGACTGCAGCCTCACACCACAGCCCACCACAGCCCAGTACTGACCCTGCTTACACCTCCTAGAGCTGTTCCCCGATTGCTCTAGCTAAGGTGCAAGTCTAGTGCTTCTTTTCAGCATGAAGGTTTTGGTTCCCAGCACTACAAAGGCTGTCTCTTCTGCTCCAGAATGACAAAGTTGTATGTGCATGTACATTACTTAAGGGCACAGCTGACAAATACATCCCACTTCAGAGACACTCCCAACAGGTCTGATCAGACACAAATTAAGACATACAACAATTTAAATACTGTTCAATCTTGCTGCTATGCACAAGGCTTGTCAAAGGTGCCTCATCTACATAAACCCCTTTGTAAAGATTTGCCTCTTGCATAATACCTACCTATAGTAGCAACTGCAATCACAATTTTGAAATTTAGTTAACCAAGCCTTTACACTGCTACAACTTGTCTTGCCTTTTGTCACACCAGTATTCAAGTTTGCAAGCTTGGACTGACAGATGACATGCAAATCATGCAACTCACTTGGCTTTTCGACAGTATAATATTATCTATAATATAGTATTGTGCAGGTTAAAATATTTATAATCCAAACGTTATACTGTCATGCCTGACAGGCATGGATTCATGAACTGAAGAATAGAACTCCCAAAAGGACTTTAATTAGTTGTAATTTCTATCCTGTGCATTAATACGGAATAAATTAAAAAAAAAAAAAGAGAAAAAATATAAATCCCCCACATTTATCAATAAAGTAATCTAATAATAGAGTTAACTTTTCTAGAGTCCTCAAATGTTTCCTAATTCTTGAATACTCTGTGGAAAATTCAGTGCTGAAGTCTAATCTACTTATAATTTTCTCAGCCTCCAAAGAGATCGATTTTACATGTCAGTTATTACTTACATTTTAAATGTTTCCCAATGACATTTAAAAAAAAATGTTTAACATTAACTAAGTATAGCCTTCTCCCCTTTATTAAAAGGATCTTTACTACTCCAAATAGTCTTAAAACTAAAACCACTGCACTGGATGCCAGGAGATGTAGGTTTGATTCCCAGCTCAGCTACAGATTTACTAAGTGACCCAGGCCAAATTAATTCTCCTGCATCTTAATTCTCCTCTTCTCTGAAACATGGATAAGACTCTCTTCCCCCATCATCCTGCCTTTTCCACTAAAGATACTGAGGCACTTAAAACACCCAAGAGAAGGGCTCTTACTTCAGTTGAACCTCTAGTCCTTTTCATGCATATCTGATACATACCATGAGGTAGTATGGCAGAAATTCACATCCAGACTTTCAAACACTGTGTATAAAAATTAAGTTTCTCAACCTCTATCAAAAAACACAAGTTCTTATATTACTTCAGCTTTAAAGGCAAGGGACTAACTCTTTTGGAAGAGATGCTTTCCATTCCTAAGACTATCCTTATATTCAGAGTTTCCAAGCCTGTCTGTTAGGGATCAACTTCTAAGCAGAATTTATTTATGAACTGCAGCTGGAATTGACGTCAAGGCAACCATAGTTGCAAATACATCTAATCCAACCATATTTAAATGACAAAACTGAAGCAGAACAGAAATACTAGAATATACTAGTATTATATATGCAAGTATAATATATTTGCTCCTTCTATCCATTTGAGCTTGGCTGGGAAGTGTAACGATTAATACAGACCGGACGACTGCTAGGGTCACTACATCTAGAAACAGAGAATAAGTTTTCTATTTAATTTCTTACATAATGTGAGAATCACTCAAATGCACATTTCAATTCCATCTCAGTTTTGGTAAGCAAGCATGTAGGTGCTTAGAGTTCTTCAACAATAGTCAAGCATTAACACTCTTCTTCACATAATGATCCGCCACAAAAATGCAAGAGCTCAGACCAGAAGTGGTGACACATGTTAGACTGTGCTCCGAGCCCTCCTTCTTCCAAAGGGCAAGACAACAGCAAACATAAGAAGCATGCAAAACTCATGGTGTCTCTATTAGTCACATAAAGTTGGTATGTTACACTTAAGATTTACTAGTGCTTTTTGGTAACTATGAATATTTGAGAACATTGAACCACTCTATTTCTTTCTGACAGATGTAATGGAACCATAACACTGAAACATTTCAATTTTGCTAAATGTTAATATTCACTCTAAGTCAACAGTTTTCTGTCCCTTACAAACTGAAATAAACCCTTTAATCTAATATACTTGGTATCTAATCGGACAGCACATATGTATAAAACCACTATGCAACAAAAAGCAATTGTGTTCAATTAGCACAAATCTATGTTCTAACTTCTTTGTTAAAAAATCATGCCTTCTTGAGACACAGTTCTTCAGTGAAGTATACACTGAGGAATTTTAAGTTTCCTCATATCATATTTCTTTAGCTTAACGTGACACTTTTCTCCTCCCTCACCTATACTTTCTTCAATACCTCCTCTACACCCCACCTTCGCTTTCTCCCCTCCAGCCTGAGCACATTGGGCTCTCCAGCCCCTCCTGTGCTTCACCCTGCCCTAACCAGGCAGGCAGCCCTCCAACAAATTAGCTTGAGTTACTCAATGCCACTGCTGTACCATGAAGCCCCAAACCAGGCACAGCAGGGGAAATGCAGCTTCATGAGCACTGGACAGAACAGTCAGTCACACCCTTGAGCAGCTGGCTGCAGTCTTGCTGACATATCCCCGTGTATGCCCTATTCTGTGATGTCTCCTTCTGAAGCTACAAACAAAAGTTCACATTCTCTTCCACTTCTTAATGAATATATTTGTTTGCCTTTGGTTTTGAAGTCCTGCCCTCCTGTAAGGTCTTATTACAAGGGCATGCATTAAAAAAAAAAATTAAATATCATGCAATTCACTTAAGACCCAGAACTCCACTTTGCATATAGAGGAGCTGGATCACCACAGCATCACAGCTGAAACACACTCTCCATCAGTTTCAACTCTAACACTCCCAGAGACTGCAACTAGGAGTGAATCGCAGACAAAAGCAGTGGGATAGCAGGGCAGCATGGCTAGTACAGCACCAGTGGCTCGGGAACTGCGGCCTCCAAGCGCCAACATGGGCCTCACACCCAACATATGTCCTGACTACTGAGTAGCACTGAAATGTGTGGAATATCAAGTGCTAAAGTAGAATATTAGACATAAAACACCATCTGGAAGTGACAAAAGTTTCCACAGTAATATTTCCTTGAACAAGAGCAGCTAACTCAATTTACTTCTTCATGTGGATACATATTAATCCAATGCCAAAAGAGTTGCTAGAATCGGCAGTGTCATCTGCACAGAGACAAAAGTCCGTTAACCTTTCCTATTAATATTGAAGCACAAACTAAACTTGCTAAAAACACAAAGTCACCTGAAGTTTAACTAAGAGAAAGTAGAATGAGACACATATCCTTCTTATTTCTACAGCTTCACCTCTAAAACTGGAAATGTGTCATTTTGTTGCAGACATGGCAGAGCCAATTCAGCAGCTGACTCGGAACAACAGCCCCCAGGAGAGACAGACCATCCCCTTCACTCTCATCCAGCGCAAAGAAAAGGTACCATTTCCCTTCCCAGCTGAGCTTGGAACAACGCTTTCAGTACTCATACCTAGCTCACAAAAATATGTTTCTTCATAAAATTATTTTAACAATTTAGGATTTTTAACATCATAAGTGCAAAGCATTATAACTGTATAACTACAGTCAGTTTTTAACATCTCAAGATTTTTACATGAGTGAATTTTTCTTTTTTGTAAGGTAGAAACTATCAGGAAAGTCAGAAGATGCTCAGGAATTACAGTCTTTGTGACCTTTTAGAATTAATTTAACAAAAATCCCTTAAATTTTGACATTTGAAATAAAATGCCTATTTTCTTCATTTAAATCAATGCATTTGCTTCTTTACACAATCATATTAATAAAACCTTAGCAAAGAATACTTGAAAGAGATTAATATTTGAAATTACAATGTAACATGTATTTTCATATTGTGGGTCATTATCAAACAAAGCAGCAATTTGCAAACCCATCTTATCCTCTAATGAAAAACTGAAATTGACATCCAGCAAATTGCTAACAGCTCAGGAAATGTGCAAACAAGTGCCTAACCTTAAATACATGACAAATCTTTATGAACCACATATGAAGAACTCTTGTCACATTTCTTTTAAATAGATCTATATAATTCAAATTTATAAGTATCACAATTTGAATGAGTGTATTTCATCCAAATAGTTTGGGACTCCTGACTATTTATGTTGTGATTAAATGCTTGAAAGCAATTTCTCAGTGCTACTGTAATAACTGAAGATAAACAAATGAGGTTATTCAGTGTTAATTGCAACTAAATGTTTAATACGGCAAGTCCAAGAGATGACACTTCCTTATTTCAAAGGAGAATTACCTAGAAGTCTGCTGAAACAAATTTTGGTCCAAGATCAGCAGCATATCCCTTCTTGATTTATGCTAGGAAGGATTAAAATTCACAGGTTCCTTTCAAGATCATTTCACTGACAGTTTTAAAAAAGATGCAATTATTCCTGTACTCGAGTAAGATGCATACACTGCATTGGGTTTGGATATCTATTTATTATATGCTGGCTTAGACCTTGAAATGAAGCACACACAAACCAAGTATTAAACAGACTGAGCCTAAGGTACAGCTGACATTGAGACTTAAAATCATTCCTAATGCTTGCTGTTCTCCTGGTCATACACCTAAAAAAGTTGATTTCCTTATTCTACAAGTAATATTGTAGCATATATATTTGTTGTACACAAACACAATGTATCTGTATACATTTTTGTATTTGTATACGTTTCCAATTTGTACACAAATACAATGTATTGTATACAACAAATACTGTTGACTTTTATTTGTTTGCTTGGGTTTTTTAGGCGATTAACTTAAAATACAAAATTATTCTCTTACTGCATTTGCAGCTTGGAGACCTGCTTTATGAAAAACGTCAGTATGGAAAAGCCAAATGGGCTTGTATAAAAATGAAAGAAAAACAGTATGAACAGAGCATATGCCTTGGATTCATGAAGCTTATGAGGTACATTTGTGAGCAGAATTCCTCAGGTAATTGGTACCACAATTCTAGATTAAAGTTAAAACATTATATTTATGCACTAGTTCATCCTAATTTGGGGAGATAGTTTTATTAGCTTTTCCCAAATCCTCCACCCGGTCTATAGGGACATTTTCCTGCAATGCAGCCTTTCCAGCAGAGTCTGAGCCAAAGTGCTGCTCCCTCTGCACACATGATAGAGGAGAACATCTGCAGGAAGCAATCACTGCTTCCAAGGGCACTGTGACCATTACAACTGTCTGGGAACTGACACTGGCTGGTTTTGTAGGCTGTCAGCTATAAATTAGGCTTTTGCTACACAATTTTAGTGCTTTATTTTCCACAGCAGTACTGAAATCGCCTGTTCTATGAACTTAGAGTGTAATGCCAAGAGAGACCATAATGTTTTGTCTCTGGTTTGAGTTCATGATACTCAACTTGTGCGTGTCTGAATGGACACCAAAAATTTCTGTGTTTGAAGCATATTTTCCAGAAAGATAATCCAGTTTTAACTCAAGTACTTTAAAATAATGGCAAGTCCACCATGTCCTTGATAGCTTGTGCCTGCATGAGAAAGGTGCATGTAGCTTCCAATCCAGTTTAATCTGGTTTCAACTGCCAGCCATCCATTTTTTTTTTTTTTTTTTTTTTTTTTTAATTCTCCAATTGGTTAAAAAGTATTGCAATGCCCGGTGTTTTGTTCTGTAATAGTACTTGTGTTGTAATCAAGTCAACCCTTACTTTTCTTTCCAAGAAACTGAAAACATTGATCATGAAAGCTTTTCTTTAATCAGGTATTTTCCCCACTCTCCCTATTCTTTTAACACTTTAGCATGTTTAAAAGTAATTTTAGCTCCAGAACAGCACAGTTTTCTTTTCAAACTGTGAACAGAAGCGAAGTGCCCACTCCTAGACATCACTGGTACCTGCACAGCCAGAACAGTCAAGCTTTTCCTAGAACATTGCAAAAACGTAGCAACATGTTTGATAACAGCAAATCCTAAACTAATTCGCAATGCAGCCCCCTTATCTTGCCTACATTCTTTGTTCCCAAATATTTAAAACATGACGCAAGGTCAGTTTACAAGATAAACACAGGGGAAGAAGTTAAGTCAAACTCCTTGCCCTACATGAAGATAAGAGCTCACCAAATACCACATTTTAGACATACATGCACAATATTTGCACATGTAGGTTTTAGTTATGTACACACACACAAACTACAAGGCATAATAAAATGCTACTTCCACTTGGAATATAGAACTGCATTTTCTAAAATATCCTACTGAATTCTTTTTAGTAATGACATTCTTGTTGCTCCACTGTACTCAGTTTGTATTATTCAGCTTGGGTTCGGAAGTCAAGCACGCTATGTAGACCTCCTTTTACATTTTCTAAAAAGTCATGTATGTCTCCTCAGGACTGTACTTGGGGATAACAATACCCATTGTGACCATAGTCCATACGAATGAATCTCAATCGGCGATGACACAGGCAGTGACAGTAGCGTACTACCTGCCTGAAGTCCTGCAGGATGAGCCACCTCATCCTTTTGACTCTGACATAATCATTGAAGAATGGCCGTCTACTATTGTTTATAGTAGGTAAGAAATACTTCAATTCTGTTCTAGTAAAATCTGTAAAAAGATGTAGTTTTCAATTTGGGCATGTTACATCTTTTAAATCAGGGTCTAAAGGCCAACAAACAGAAAAACTTGATTTTTAGTAATTGTTAAAAGTTGCCTGCTTTACAAGACTGGGATATTCAGGAAATAATGGTTACCAGCTTACTTGGGAAAACAATGCAGCTGTATATGTGAGATACAAACTCAAAACACAGACTGTTCTGTGTAGCTAAGAACAAAGTATCTGACATGTCACTGAAAATGTTCAGAAAAAACTGTTATGTGTATGAGATCAGTCAGGGAGTCATTTGCAAAGCACGACTGAATAATTTAGGAGGCAGCATTTCTAGTCTCTGGAAAAAAATGTGGATTTTAAAATAAGAACTTGATATGAAGTTGATTGTTACAGGAGCTTCAGAGGAATCACCAATGAAGACTCTATAATGAGAGAAATAAACCTGTTGGCGGAAATTCTGGAGAGTCCCGAGTTATGTTTGCAGGATACATTCATCATCGCAGGATATACAAATCCAGCTGCTGCCAACCGACACAATGAGATATGGTTCCTTCAGAGACCATAGCCTCCCCTTTCCGATGATTGTCACTCACAAGAATCATTGCTGATTTACAGGTGAATCACGTAAGGCTACACATCAAACCCTCAAAGATTTTAGAAATGTGGCTTTTGGCCAGTTTAGCAAGGCAATCACTCCAACTTAATAATCCAACAGAGGTAACACCTGGAACATACAGTTTCCTATGTCAACTTTTACAGTTTTTACACAATTTTTATGGAGATTTTTAGCACTTTAAAAGTTAGTTCACCTTATCTTTACAAGATAAGGCAGACAGAGACCTCTCTCCTTGTCCACTTATTAGCAGCTCTAGACTGCTTGTGGCCTGGGACGGTCCTAGGGGAGATCCTGGAGCCCCTGCCCTGGGCACCCGGTGCTGCACCAGCTACACAAAGACCTTCTTGGGGCCTTCAGTGGGACACGTTAGAACCACCTCACACATGCAGGCTATGCTGCAGAAAAAGAACGTTCAGGTCTTAATCTCTGAAGAGAACTACCAGATATAGACCACTGGGATTAAACCACGGAATAAAAAACTAGACCAATGCTGACTGCTTTTAATGTCATCATCTGTGGAGCAGAGATTCTTAATGCTTACCTCAAAAAGCATTCAACCAAAGTACTTCTAACCTTGAGAAGAGACTAAGAAAACAGAACAGTCCTAATGGTCATTGAAGTTTTGATAGCAAAAGTTACAGGTTATCTTAATCACACACTCATAGTAATCCCACAACTATATTTGGCATTTCTAAATACAAAGTGGTAATTCTTAACGCTTCAATTTCCCAAACACTTTTATCTTATAACTTTCCTAAATGTTAAAACATTACAGCTGAAGTAATTCGTTCAGTACTTTTTACACTCCTCTGGCAGTACCACATTATTAATGTTATAATTGATACAAATATTTCACGGAAAAAAAATTCAACTGGAAGTGACCTCTGGCAGTTGCCCGGTGCAGCTCTGCTGCGCTGCTGGCAGAGCGGGCTGCTCAGGGCCTCACACTGCTGGATTTTGAGCATCTCCAGGGACTGGGAGCCTGTAACCCTCTAGGCCCCATTCCAGTATCTGACCACCCTCACTGTGAGAACTTTTCTTCCTAATACCTGATTTTCCCTGCTGCAGCTTGTTTCTTTTATCCATATGATAATTCTTGAAGTAGACAACTGCTAGTCTAGCACGCTGTGATCAAAAGACAAGCCCACATCATTCTCCATGCATCAGGAGGTCTGAAAGCAGCACTCACACTTTGCTGTGTTCTACAACTACAAAGCACCTACTGCACTTTAGAATTGGGGTAGCAAACAGTTTTGCTCTCAAAAATCCCTTCCTAAAGTCTCCCCTCACAGATATGACAGTAGAGTTTAATCTTAATAGAATTAAATGTCTTTTTATATAAAAGTTCATTCATTATATCACCAGTATTATTTATCGATTATATGATTTAGGCTTTAAATACCGTTTTTGTGTTACTGATTTACAACATACAAGACAGCACCCAGAACCAGTGTCTGCTAGCTTACAGTAGCGTTAATTGGCAAACACAATGGATTTATAGAGTACTTCTGACTGAATAAACACACAGGTCTCAAGAACTTTAAAGCCTCTGGGTTCCACAAGGCGCTCTGCTGCACAAAACTGACTTTATGCTTAACCTCAAATCTCTTGCGGAGCAGCAGGATCAGGGCGGGCCAGCTGGCCCTGCCTGGCCCTGCTTAAGCATGCCCAACGCGTTCTCTCGTGGTGGCTGCCCTCAGAGATGCCTTGGGGAGGCAGCAAGAAGGGGAAAAAGAAAAGAAAAAATAAAAATAAAAAAAGAGAGAGAGAGAAGGCTTAATTTAAACGCAAACCAACTGACACAGACCGGCAGGTCCGGCACAGACCTTTGTATTGCCACAAATTAATGGGATGTTAAACTGATGGGAGGCAACCTCAAAAAAGACTGTGGGACTGGGGGCTTTCTTATTCCAACCGAAAGCTACCGAATCTGGTTTGCCAGGTGACAGCAGAAATGCTTGTGCCAGTTGTGGCCACAACTAGGAACCACTTTGTCTGATGTGCCAATTTAGATGCACATCAAAGTATTTCTTACTGAACAGAACGAGATGATGAAGGTACCTGTCACGTCTTTTATTGCTCTCCATTTGTTCAAGATATAGGATCATAGCCAGGGAAAAAAAATTCAGACTTCCTTTTCAATATGTTGAATTGTTTCTTATTTGATTTTTATTTATGTTGCTTCTTATTTATTTTTAACATTTCCTCAGACTGTTGGAAACACCAGCCAGTATTAAAGTGAAAGCTCACAATTTAATGGAAAACATTAGTTTTTAAAAACTGAACGGAGTAGAGGGCCCAGGGAGGCATTAAATAACAGGTTCTGTTTTGCCCTCATCCCCCATAAGAATTTTATAAGAGCAAATAAAAACAATTTTCACCTTTGACATGATTTTATGGTAAAATAAAGAAGTTTCTGCAATTTGATTGCTTTTGCCAGTTATAGAAATTGTTTTAGGCTTTAGCACAGCAAATGTCAAATAGCTATTGGAAGCAGTTAAATCCTCTCACCACAAAGTACCAGTTTGTACAGACTTTGCATTTTAAACGTCTATCGCAAAAAGCATTTGCTGTATCTTATGTCTCTTTCCATAGGCATTCTTCAACTAAATACTTCTGTGACTCAGCTACTTGTGGGTATGTTATAGAAACATTCCTGTTATTGAAATATAAAAATAAGGTATTTATCTGAATGTGCTGATATCCTAACCGCAGCAAAGTGTTCAGTGTTGTTTTATGTAAAACTGTGAATTCCAAGATAGTATTTATTTTGACTTATGTTAGACAGCTTCTGCTGCTGAGAAAGAACCAATTAATCTCGAGTTTGAAGATACACTTTATGGCTATGGAACATTGTACCAACTTCTGTAACCAGCCCTCGCAAGCACGGGCACAAAGAATTGCATTTTTTCACTGACACACAATAAAATTTACTTCCTAGTTACACCAGTGAATGCCAAGGAAACGTTACTGTTACTCAGATACATCACTTGAGAAAGCTTGAAAGCATTATGTCAAGCTTCATTACCTAACTCCTGTTACCAGAATAGGTATGTTGTTATCCATCTGTGGCTCTACCCTGTAAGCCATTAATTAATGGATTTTCATTTTTAATTTGAAGTTATTTGATTTCCACTATTCAAAGGAGATAAAAAAAAACATAATTCACCCATATTTTTGGAAGATTAAATGACATAGCCTTAACAGATAAATGTTGTCCTGCATACTGTGTATTTTTCAAACAAGCATTAGTGCCTAAAAAGTTTATTCCAGCTATTGTGATACTCAGGGCCTTGCTTATTGTATGTATACAAATATAAAAATAATTTTTCTGGCATTGTTGCATTGTGCTGTTTTACACTATCCTTCATTATCACTGAAATGTCATCTTGTTTACTGTTACTGTTTATCAAAATTAAAGATAATGATTTTATTGTGCAGAGTACACCTGGCTTTCGTTTTTGCTATCTTTCCTTTGAATGGGAACAGCAGAAGTCACAAGTTGCTATTCTGATTCTACAAAAGCCATAAGCCTCCCAAAAATTAAATAACTTTCAAAAGACACACATTCTTTGAAATAAACAGGTACAGGAGCTATGTGTCTACGGGCTGCAGCCAGCAGGCCTGCTAGCAAACTCACTCCTCCTGATTGCAGAAACCATCTGCAACCCCTTTTCTGTCAAGCGCCCAGCACAGTCCCCCACAACTCTCATAGCAGCACAGACTGGGGTAGGGCTGGTTTCCAAACCAAGCTGGAGAGCAGCAGTTCTTAACAAAGAGTGACATATGTATTGGAGTTTTCTCCTAAATCCCAATGCCATTCAAACATACTCCACGACTGATTCTTTTGGCAGGGGACAAGGATAACGCAACATCTTCGTGTTGTTCCTGTGGCTGCACTCACATCTCTATCCTGATCTCAAGCCGCTCAGAAGCCAAAACACAGAAGCACAGCAAACAGTGTAACTTAACTTCAGGGCATGGCTGACGTTTGTCGCTGTGCTGCAGAAAACTGCACAACCGCAGAAACACCTCAGCAGAAACTGAGGCACAGGAGCCACTTCTGAAAGTGCTGGGGTCTCTAAGACTAAGGCTTGGCTTGCCCCTGAACACTGGAAAAGGCCGGGGGCGCTATCTTTCCACACTCTCTGTGTTGTTACAAGTTGCATTTTCCAGGTAAAGCAGTAGCAATACAAATGCAAATACCAGATCAAAGAGAGGAAATAGAAACCACTGAAGCCAGGGTGAGGATTTAGTCCAGGTTTGTCTATACTCCTCAATTACATCAGATTAGCCAAACCTGTGTGCTTATTTCAGCTTAAATCTCAAGTGAAGCACCTCAAATTAAATCCCTCCACTCAATACGAGCTTTCAGAGGCACCTGTAGTGATGCAAAACTATCTTTAAAGTTCTTGCTAGCTTATCAGTGGAACTTCCTCATTTAAACAATAATCTCAAGGTTACTGGATTGAAAACAGGTGAACTAATTTAATCTAGAAAACGAATTAACAAGTTTGTCAGTGGTCTTCACATAAACACCAAAATCATTAACTTTAATCAAAAATATACTCTAAGGCCAACAGTCTGATACTAACACAATCCTATTTTTTTACATCTCTTACCAAAAAATGAACATACATTTTGAACGTTTCAAAGCAGTATTTTATGTAATAAATAAAATAAATAAAAAAACCATTTGTCTACCAGTACCTCACTGAGAAGACACAGACCATGAAGCTGTCACTGACTTGCTAACAGTGCTGGTCCCTGCTCATCTGCCCTAAATTTGGACATTACCTACTGGTAAAAAAGAAAAAACCCAAACCCAAAAAAAAACAACCAAACCAAAATAAAAATCAAGGAGAACTAAGTACACTTACAGATGACTTAAAGCTCTAAAGAATACTCTTAATCAGAGGAAATGCTTCAGTCAGTATACAGTTTTCATAAGGCTGGCAATAACCCAGACAACACAAGCACAGTCATTCTCAACATCTTAACACTACTAAATTCAGCCAAATTAAGAAGCCCTCAGTTTAGGTCTCATGGCAATTTTGCAAGGGCTCCTGAGAGAGTTTAAGTTTTCCATCAGAGCTCTTCAAGTTATTGCAAGGTAATAGCTAGCACTGGTGGAAAGTGAAAGGGCAGCTGCTAAAGTTGAAACAGTGTTTCTTTCTTTGCCTTATAACTCAGAAGCAAAGTTAATTGAATAGGAAAGTGTTACTTTTATAAATTATTGCTAGTCTAGATAGAGATGTTAACATAGGAAGGGAGATTACATATTTAGTGACGCTGTCTGTTTAACAACAAAGAAATGCAACAACTCACCTGGATGTAAGCATTCTGAATTTCTACCAATTCTTCACCAAGTGGAACAACAATTTTCTCCACTTGTCGCTCATGAGAATAAGGCTGAATTTCTGGAGAATCTTCAGCACATAGTTCTATCTGAGCAATGAGTAAATTGGAAATAACTTGCTGCACAGCCTGTTTGAAAAGCCACAAAAAAATACTGTATTTTCTCATTAACACTCCAGCAACACAAGTCAATATGACGTGAAAATAACTATTTCCATATTTTAGCAGGCCTTGAATATAATTGTAAGGAAAAGGTACCTACTAACTATATACAAAAAATGAAAGACTCTCCAGCTAAAGATCTCAAGTAGTATATAAGGAGTCAACATGGTTAAGTTCCTGAATGCAAATAGCATGCCACTGCACAAGGGCTGGAGTGACAGAACTCTCCCTTTGGCTTTGGGTGCCCCAAGAAATACCTGCTGAGAAGTAACCCGGAGTTAGGAGCTTAAACTGAGTTTGGCCGTCCATCCGCCTTAGACCGAAAACCTCAGCCTTACTTATATTTACCCAATATAGTACACTGAACAGAGTATGAAAGCCATTTTGCATTGAGAGTATATTCCTTTTAGTTCAAGTGCATTTGTACTCTCAAAAACCAGCAGGTATTATTTTCTTTTAGAAAGGTGAGGAAATAAATAATACAAAGTCAAGAGCATGAAAAAGACAAACACTAAGTAATGGATTGATTAAATTTTTATGTGGAATTCTAAGACTTCAGTGTCCTGCACAATGTTCAAACTGTACCAAATGGTATTAAACATAGCTGCTACTGAAACTTTATTATTCCAACCACACAAGTTGATTTGACTCACCTTTGTATCACTGCCCGGTGTGGCACTTAGGGCCAAGATCCGAAATTGATTTGTATATTTGCTTAGTTCCCTTACAACCTAAAAACAGGGAAGATTCCATTAATATGCTTAAAGGAGATTATTTGCTGACACAAACTATATTGATGAAATACTCACCAAGTAGAGTGAGCTTAACAAAATATTCTAAAAAAAGTATATCTAAATTCAAATGGGAACCAGGAACTATGCACAACTCCACATGTATTCAGTCAATTTCTCCAGTATGTAAAACTAACTTTGTTTTAAGTCACATATTACTATGAGATTAAGCCACGATAACACAACAAATTCTTTGTTAACCAATACAAAACCCAGTTTTAAAAAGAAACCTTGAACTCATTTTACTAAGAACTTTACCAAAAAAAAGCTACACTTTTTTTCTGGAAAAAATACCTCCCCTTTTAAGAGCTACTCCAACATAGCAAACACAACAGAGTACACCTGCAAATACAAATACATCCGAAAGAAACATCATAGTGACTTTTTTTTAAAATTGCCCTAGTAAAAAAAAAAAATGTTGAAACGAAAATAACAATTTTATTCAGACATTAAAAAAAAAAATCCCACCTTGCCTTACCAAGTTTTACTACAGCTTTTACGTAAAAACAAGGCACTAACGACACAGAGGACTGTTTGATCTCTTTCAAAGCTAAGGACCTATATGACAACAGTGACACTTCATGGAGATCCTGTAAATGATTTGGGGGGAGTTTTTTGTAATTATGAGACAAGAGTGGGGTGACTCCAGCATTACCTGACAGTAGGCATGATTTCCAAGGGCTTTGTGGGCTTCATCAATAACCAAACATTTAATCTCCACAGCAGGACACGTCCCACGAGAAAGATCATTCACCATTATTTGAGGTGTAAGGAAGAAGACTCTCTTGGTAGTCCACAGTTCCCTCCGATTAAGGGCTTGGGTTCCCCCTGAAAATTAAAGAAGTAACATTAGCAAACAGTTCTGCTGAGAACACGCCATAACTTGAGAGCAACAGCAGAAGGCCGACAGGGCTGGCAGATATATGTTGGCTTTGGGAAACGAGCGCCTTTTAAAATAGCATGCACCTTGATGCTATTCCAAATTTTCAGAGGGGGGAAAAAAAAACAAAACAAAAAAAAAAAAAAAAAAAAAAAAAAACAAAAACAAACAAATACCATGACCAGGAAGATTTTTTGCATTAAAACACTATATCCAGAAATGCAGAAAACAAGGCTAGAAAACTCAAGATGGGCCCTAGCCCCCCGCAGCCCCACACCTAACCTACTCCTCCTCTGACAGAAGGCTGTGCTTAAAAACAGGTAACAGATTTGGTCCTTAAGGCTGTTACTTCAGTCAGCAACAAACCGCGGTTCATGAGGTTAGAAAAAAAGGGGGGGAAAGACCATTATACTTTGTCTTAAGTTTCATACAGAGCATATTTTCTGGGCAGACCTTTAAATCTCCGGGCGGAAGCCCCAAGGCTGTACGGCCCACGGGGCTGCACCCCGGAGCTACAGAAAACATCTCCCAGTGCTCCATCACACTTACGTTGGTGGCCTAGGGTTTTAAGTGTTGCAGAAAAACCCCTGAAAAGCTTCTCGCCCTAAAAAAAAAAAGACTTTTTTTTCTTGCACTGTGGCTTTTCCCGTTGCTTGCCTTCGCCTTTCAACTAAGCAGCCTCGATGGTGAACATCTGAGGCGACCCCCGAGCACGACGTTCCCCGTCCCTTACCTGTCATCTCGGCCATGTGCCGGGCCGGGATGCCCATAACGCGGGCACAGGCCTCCATCTGCTGGGCCACCAGCGGCTTGGTTGGGGCGAGGAAGAGCACCTTGCCGGAGGGGAACCAGCGGTAGAAGTTGTACATGACGACCGCGGCCACGAAGGTCTTACCCAGCCCGGTGGGCAAGCAGACCAGCGTGTTGGCCAGCAGAGAGGCGCGAGCCATCCGTAACTGGTAGCCGCGCTCCGGGTAGTTGGTGGGGTAGATCCAAATGGACCCCACAGCCGCGCAGAAACCCCCCACTGGGCTCGGGTCCGCCGCCGCGGCCGCCGCCAGCAGCAGCTCATCGTCGTCCTCTTCTTCATCCTCCTCCTCCTCCTCCTCCTCCTCCTCCTCCTTCTTCTTCGTCGTCGTCGTCGTCGTCGTCTTCCCGCCCGCCACCCGCCAGGCTTGAGGTAAAGTTCG
>VXBH01005633.1:498646-517734 GCA_013400035.1 Rynchops niger | reverse complement strand
AGGTGAAGAACGTGGCGAAGACGGCGAATAAGGAGCAGCTCATCGCGGCCTACACGCAGCTCTTCCACACGCAGGTTTGGAGCCGGGGCGGTGGGGGCTGGCGGCCGGGGGTCGGGCGGTGGCTGATGGCTGTCGTCCCTCTCCCTCCCTTCAGCGGTTCAAGGGTACGGATGGCGCCGAGAAGGCGGCGGCGAAGGCGAAGCCCGCCAAGGCGGAGGAGGCCAAGGGGAAAGCGGTGAAGCCCGAGGAGGCCGTAGAGGAGGTGGGTGCAGCACCCTCTGACTCGCATAATTTGGGCATTTTCGTGGGTGGATNCGGTCCCACCCCTCCGTCCCTGCGGCGGTTGACGGGAAAGCTAGGCGGTGCGTGAGGAGGAGCCGGTGGTGGTAGTGGTGGTGNGCGAAGCCCGCCAAGGCGGAGGAGGCCAAGGGGAAAGCGGTGAAGCCCGAGGAGGCCGTAGAGGAGGTGGGTGCAGCACCCTCTGACTCGCATAATTTGGGCATTTTCGTGGGTGGATTTCAGTGGTGCCCGGTGACAGGATGAGGGGGCGACGGGCACAAACTGAAACACGGAAAATTCCATCTCAACACGAAGAGAAACCTCTTTACTTTGAGGGTGCCAGAGCACTGGAAGAGGCTGCCCAGAAAGGCTGTGGAGTCTCCATCTCTGGAGATATTCACACCGCACCATGGATCCGTTCCTGTCCAGCCTGCTCTGGGTGACCCTGCTTTGGCAGGAGGTTGGGCTGGATGAGCTCCTGGGGTCCCTTCCAACCTCACGTTCTGTGGGCCAGCCAGGTTATCCAGGTCTTCAAAAACCTGATTACCGCAAGAAGTGTGGTACCATGCCTTAAGCTTACCCAGCTTCTTCAATGTAATTAGTGATGGGCACTGTGCCTCCCTCCCAAAGCTTCAGCCTTTGCTGAAAACTGTACCTACGCTGCTGCGTTTTCCCCAGATATTACAGCCCTGCGATATTGTATGAGCGTGCCATTCACTAACACTGTGTCTGTTCATTCGGTGCCTTGGACTAACTCATTTTTCCATCTTGAATGTAGTTGGTCTGAGACTAGTTAATGCAGCAGTCATAACTCTTGTTTTTCTAAACTTAGGGGCCGCCAAAGTATACAAAATCAATTTTAAAGAAGGGGGATAAAACCAACTTCCCGAAGAAAGGGGACACTGTTCATTGCTGGTATATAGGAAAACTACAAGATGGAACAGTCTTTGATACCAATATTCAAACAAGTAAGGTCACATATGTACTGTTTGGCTTTTGCCGCAAATGCGGGTAGAGGAAATTAGCTGGACTCGTTAAGCAGCCTTGGGCAGGCGCTGCCTTACGGAAGGTGTGCATGGCGGGAGTCCTGACAAACGGCTTTTACCGTGGGGGTGTTGGGC
Source organism: Rynchops niger (assembly GCA_013400035.1). Lineage (NCBI taxonomy): Eukaryota > Metazoa > Chordata > Aves > Charadriiformes > Laridae > Rynchops > Rynchops niger. The sequence continues at coordinate 516,334 of VXBH01005633.1, read as the reverse complement.
TGACTGGGGCTGTCCCTGCAGTCTGCTCCCGGAACCTGATTTTCCATGAGGGAGCGCAGAGCAGTATTTTAGGATTGGCTGGTGTCAAGTGACAGTGCTGCATCTCGCCAGGCCTCACGTCTGGCATTCTCCAGCCATACATAATGTGAAATGTAGGGATTTAATCAGGGCTGAAACTACTTGTGAGGAAAGATGGCTCCTCCTCCAGGAGCTCCCTTTACGGAACTTGAGCACCAACAGCATAGATAGCTTCTCTAAATAGACACATCTTGGTGTGGTTCTGTAATAAACCCTGAGGCACGGAGGCAATGGAATGAGAGTGATTTGAAGTACTCTGATGTTCCATATCCACGGCAGAGAAGTCTGCTGGTATTTTTGTGGCAGTTTCTCAATCAGGGGATTTAGGTATATGAAATTCTACAGTCTTAGAAACACTTTTTCTGCAGCGATGGTCCAAGACCAAGAGGAACAGCAGGGCTGTCGCTGGAATACTGCCTGTGAGCCATTGTACTTGTTCTGTGTTCCATATTGACGTTTTTTGGTTCACTAATGTGTTTATGACTTGTACTATCAACCGTAGTAATTCAGAAATGAGTCTTGGAGTTCAGTGGATCAGTATCTGAAAGATGCGCATCAGCTTTAGCTCTTGGTGCAACTTGCATGTTTCATAACATTTTTAGCTTGCAGGTTTTAGTGCACTTTTCTTCTAGAAATCTGATAATGGGCTCAAAGTAATACAGTAAGAACAGATATTTATATAAAGCATGATTTAATAGTAACTTTAGATAGAAGCATGGAATGTGCTGGTGTGATGTTAAAGCAAATGCACATAAAACTGTCTTTCAGGTTCAAAGAAGAAAAAAGCAGCCAAACCTTTAAGTTTCAAAGTCGGTGTAGGAAAAGTAATCAGAGGTGTAAGTAAACCATTAACGACTCCCTCAGAACCCAAAAAGAGTTTTCATTCCGCAGGGTTTATGACCGGGGTGCAAATTTTAAGCCGCTGTTCTTGTTTCTGGTGGACGTAAAAAGGCAATTTGAAAGGGTTTACATCTGTAGGTGTAATATTTGTTCTTTATGGATGTATTCATCCATCTGCAGTGTCACTCCTCTCGTTAAGTAGTGTGTGGAACACGGTGTAACGTTTTATGCAGACACTGGTGTGAACTTGGCGTGTCTGGGAGATACCAGCTGATGTGCAAAGGAGGTGCTTAACTCTGGCTGTGGCTGAGCCAGTGGTGAAACGGGTGTCTGTCTGCACAAGGCAAGAATGCAAGAAGGGTCTTACGTTTACCTGACTCTAAAAATCAAAACAAACCTGACCCAGCATAATCTTCCACGCTGCCGCTGTGCAGGAAAAAGGCCTTTATGGGTGAAGGGATTGGCGCTGGGAGGGGGAAATGTCCCTGGGCTTGTGGCCAGTACTGCGGAAGCAGGAGATGCTTGGGTTTTCTGTAGCCTCTTGGCTCCCGTGTTTGTGTGGCTGCCAGGTATCCTCCTCGCACAGTTGCAAGGTGTGAGCAGCAGCTGCTCATTGTGAAGCATTGATATGGTGCTAAACAGAACACGGGCTTTGGGCAGTGCAAGCAAGTCTTGAAGAGGGACAAGCACTGAAATAAAATTAGTCTTTAAGCATCAGCCTCAAATAAAGGGTAATCCATTGATACTGCACAACGGCAGGGAAACATGAGGCAGAGAGACAAACCCCTTGGTATTGTGTGTGGTGGTCTGTTGGGAAGCGCTTTCTGAAACTGAGGATAATTCTTTAGAAACAAGCGTGTTACTGCATTGGTTCATGAGTATCATCACAATGTAAAAGCAGGAATCTGCACTGCCAAGTACAGTGCAGGCTAACGCGGGAGCAGGGAATATCTGCCAAAGGCGGTGTTTCTTCCCACAAATCAAAAGGTGAAGCTACCTCACAGCGCACGCTGGGGTGGGTGAGTGTGCTGGAGAAAATGACACGGTATTCACAGTTACTCACAGCAGCAAATGGGAGAAGCATGTGAAATACACTTTCCCTTAAGCACTCTGAGACTGCTGTGTTCTTTTGTGGTTTGTTTGAGTTTGTTCTGGTTTGGTTTTTCAGTGGGATGAGGCTCTCTTAACGATGAGTAAAGGAGAGAAGGCTCAACTGGAGATTGAACCTGAGTGGGCATACGGCAAGAAAGGGCAGCCCGATGCTAAGTATCCTTCCACAACTAATTACTCATTAAGCAGCTTGGAAGTGCTTGGTGGAATAGAGTGCGTTATGGATAGGGCTGTAATGGGGGAGCATTCGCTTGGCACGCATAGCAGGCTTAGAATGTTAACAGTACAAAAAAAATTCAGTGAACTTAATGGATGGATGCAACTGCCCATTTGTTTTGAAGAAAAACTCCTGTAGGGAGTACTGTGGGGGAGAACCTGCCAGTGTTTGCTGCTGGCGTTTTTATTCTAGCTGCTTCCAAATGCTTTATTAACACACGCATCTAAATAAAGGGCTATCCAGGGAACTGGGACTGAGTGTCTCATGACAGCTCGGTTTAGACGCCAGCTGTGGCTCCGCACTGAATCCGGGGTGTTAAAACGGGGCAGTGAAATACAAAACTGACACATGAGAAACAGGACAGGTGCTAACTCACTTAACACGGATGGATGTGATTGATAACTGTGGGCTGGGGTTTTTTTTAAGCTTCCTTAACGTGTGTCAACAGGATTCCACCAAATGCAAAACTTTTCTTTGAAGTGGAATTGGTGGATATTGAATGAAATGAAGACTTTCCTTGGCTGCTGGGAATCCATTTCTGATCAAGAAAGCTTCTGACAATGCAGTTTTGCTCTTGTAACTTCAGGGTATAGTTACAACTGTGGCCTTGTACTGAAATCAAGTTTGTTTTCCCTGTCCCCAACTGCTGTACAGTAACACACCACTAAAGAAAACATAGTTTATACATGCAAGTGACTGCACTTCTTTGTGTGTACGATCACCTTAAAACTTTCTCTTACTGTGGGGGGAAAATTGCACAGATCTCCAGCAAACTGTGAAAGGAGAACTAGATCCATCTGGAACAGCTACGCCTGTTATGATCCCAAGGCTGTACTGAGCCTGCTTTCACTGTAAAGCATTTACTGCGATACTCCTCAGCAAGGCCTTGTCTCGTGTAGCTGCCAAATTGTACAACAGTGCTCGCCCTACAATTTTTCAGATAACCTGAAATATTAGGAGAGGGGAAGAGGAAAGAAATGTACAATTGTACTCTAGGCACTACATTTCTCCTTTAAAAGGTGGTTTATAGAAGCGTCAAGTCGTGATGCCCCCCCTTCTAGAAGGGAAGCGTACGTGTTCCTGTACCTCAGCCACAGAAATTTGTGCAGGTGTTGAGCAGAGACTCTGGCTTGAATGAGACAACCCAAGAAAGCTCAGAGAACTACTGAATTCCTTGCTTTTATTACAAAAATGGGAATGATCACTTTGATCAAAATGAAAAAAGTTTGCTCACACAGTATACATGAAAAACTCTAAATACAAAAATCATCCCAAACACAGTTTGTGCTTTTTAAAAAAGAATGCAACATCTTTTTGCACTGCATTTTAATTTTTGACCCCCACATAGAATAGAAAATACATACCGCAGCTTGCAAAGGCTGCATCGTACTCTGACGAGTTTCAATCATAACGAGATAAAGCAGCAGTCTGGGAGCTGCTGGCTGGGGCAGGGAAAGGGATATCATGATGGAGCAGGTCGCGATGCTGCAGCTGGAGCACAGAGCAGGAGGGGACAGCTCTGCTCCCGCCAGCCCCCCAACCTGCTCCCATCCAGCAGCCAACAGCGGCACCCAACACTGCTCAGCACAACAGCTTCAGAAAAAAAAAACAAAAACAACAAAAAAAAAAAACCAACAACAAAAACCTACAGCTGTACTGATTAAGTCTATGGAATCATTATGGGGCTGAAAAAAATTCTTCAGATATCTCCATAAATTAGTGCAGGGAAATAAAAAAAAAAATAAAATGCATTTATGATGAAGTAGAATTGTAGAGAGATACCATTTATCAGTTACCAGCACACAAGTCTTGCTTCACACACCCTGTGAACATCAGCTCGTTTCACATGCAAAAGACCAAAAAGCAGGTATTACAACAGTTCCTTCACATCCCTAAATTAGAAAAATATAATTTTTTTTTTATTCCATCTTTGTTGAAACTGCAGCACAGTGAACTTCACTCACTCTTCAGATCAAGTTGGATGATAATACTGTCCATAATTCCAGGCATTCTGGTAATTGTACTAGAAAACAAACACAACATAATACCGTAAGTCAAGACTGCCCACACTGCAGGAAGAGCGCTTGTAACAAGCCATGATCTCTGATTCAGAAGGGCACAGCTGAGTTCTCCCTTTGGCAACTACAATGGTTCTGAAGAGTGGCCAGTGTGGCTGTGCCACTGTCGCCGTGCCCACATCACCCCCAGAACGTTGGGGTGTCAGCCCTTCTGTAGCGGGGTCCTGCCCGCAGCCCGTGCCTCAGGCTGGGAACAAGCCAGGAGTTCCTCAGCAGCCCCTGAATTCCCAGCCACCTGAAAGCTCTGCCGGGAGTCAGCTTTGCTCCAGAGGCAAAGCTGAAGTGGGATTCAGTTGGAGTCCAGGGACAGGTTTGTACCCAAGGTCCGTGCAGAGGCTGGTACTGGTGCCCATAGTGTTTTTAGTCCCTTAATAAACACGTGTGTGGCAAGTCTGAAAACACAGGATGGGTCAGAGGTTCACTAACCCTCAGATCTCCTCTGGTTCCCGCTCTATGGCTCCGCCTCACTCCCCTTTCAACAGATTCTCATAAGAGGGAGGAAAAAGAAGGTAACGGACACCTGAACTGTCTGTGTTCTGGCTCCATATCCACCGTTACGTCACAGCCCCAAATTAAACTGCTTCAGCCAAAGTTTCAGTTGGACGCTGTACAACTCACAGAACCCACACCCAGATGTTACAGGAACTACTAGTTGGAGAAAGTAAACTGGCATCCCAAGGCAAGTCTCCTGGGCAAAACGCTGCAGCACACAACGGGTCTATTGCCCTCAGCCAGCAATGCCCTTCAGTGCTGTCACACAGCCCTTCGCTCGAAGAGCTAGCCACCAAACCGCTCATCTTCTGCCATAAGAGGAATATTTTACACTTGCATAGCAGACCAAAGAGGAGTTAACAAAAACAGGAGCTAAATTTTTACTCCCAAGCATTCCTCACCAACTGATGCTGGGCCATAGACAGATAAATCCACTGGGAAAACCCCAATGTGCGTACCATCACACTGCGCGCGCTCTGGGAAGTGACCAAAGCAACACCCACCTGGTACCAGGCGTTGTAGTTATACGCGGCCTGGTTGACTTGCATGTCTCCGTCCATCATCTGTGCTGATGCCAAAGTTGGGTCGTCTGTGAGCATTTTCTTTTCATCTGGCTCCTCTGATCTGTGAAGGGAATATTTGCTTGTAAATGGTATTTTAGATCAAATTCTAAGCACATCTTTGTGTGAGAAGTGTTGTAAGAGATACCGGTAAATGATATTTTCAAACTTGGTGCCCTGTTGGGCTTCAGAACAGCAGTCTGGTTTTTAAAGTGTTCTGGTGCTCAAACTGAGAGAGCTAAAGCATGTTTCTGCTTAGAGATTGAGTTATATTCACCAGGACCGTTTAGCTTTTCTGTGAAACATAGTTCAAACGTTTACTTTCCAATTAATCTGTTTCCAAATATTTAAGCCAACAGTATAGCCCTAGTTAGTATACACTTTAAGTGATTGAAGACGACAGTGATTTTGTTCTTGCAAGCAGTAGGCTTAAAGCTGAAAAATATATGTATAAATATTCAAAACCTAAAGAAAAAGACATAGTCCCCGAGACTGTTCTTGGAACTATTTTTAAAGCCTTTCCAAAGTGCTTTGTCTCAGCTCTAGCTTGGTGTAGTACGTGTTCCAGCGACCCCACGCTGCGTCATCTATCGAGTTCGTTTATCCCCTCACGTGAGCAGACTTCCTACCCGTTCTCTGCCCTCCTCTTTAAAGAATCCTGCTCCTTCAGAAGGGCTTGATGTTCATCGTAGGCGTCCAGAAGCCTGAAGGAGACAGAAACAAATAAAGCTTTGCTCACCATTTTCATGTCAACACTTTAAACACATGAGCAACCATTTTAAAGTGTCTACTTCAAACTGTACAAATACAAAAGCATTATAAACCAAACTCAATCATAATCAAATTTTAATCAGTGATCCACCATGAAGATAGGAAAGCCAAAAAAAATTAATTTGAAGGGGGATTCCACAATGCATACTGAAGAATTTTGTTAGCTCAGAAAATCCCAACTTGCTCAGCTTTTCTCACACTTCATGCAGTTCTTTTATAAAGAATTTTTCTAAAACTTATTTGTGACACAGCTGCTTCCTCCAGTAACTGCATTCCCTCAGCTGCACGCTGATACCATCCATAGCAGCACTGATATTTAGGAATCAACATTTCTTTAAATACTGGAAACTGGCATTATGCAAAATTATTACAATTCTAAAGTATCACCTACAGCCTTTTCCCAAACAACACGGGAAGTACACGTATATTTAATGCAGCACAGAAAAGCCATATTATTTATATCTCAAGTATAACCATACATTGCTGAGTGAAAGAGTAATACTTCTGTTTCCTAGCTAAAATTCCCATGAATAGCCAGCTATCATTTAATCTGCTGCATACCACAGCTTACAATATTCTGTCAATATTACTCTTGGTGAAAACCATTTCTTGTATTTATTCTGTGCTCTAGTATTGTTTGGGAACTGCAGACTTCATTTTGTTTGGTCTGTCTAGGATCCCAAACTTGCAATGCCTGGCTGCCACGCAAGTTAAAGAGTGTTCAGTCAGCAGAAACTAATGCATGCTTAGTCCTCCCAAGTTAATTAGCTGCAAATTGTAAATAAAATCAAACGCTTGTTTTACAGCAGAGAGTTAAGAGGGAAAAAAGTGTATCTAGTATTTAATTAAGAAGTTGCACTTCTAGTATCTGATCCTCCCGCTTAAGTGTCCAGCACTGTTAATACTTCTGAACACAGAAAAATCAAACCAGTGCAGATGTGGACACCTCAAGCAACAGCTCTCAGGGTATGGAGTATCAAATTATAGCTGTGTCACGAAACATTTCACGTTCTTTTTGAGGAACATCCCCCTTTAGGAGACTCAGCAAGAGAAAACTACAGTAAGAAGTTACGGGCAGCAAAACTTTGCTCTATGAGGCACTGGGTATTTCAGAAAAAAAAGGGATAATTTTCTGAAAAGAGGTTCCTATTTAAAGGTAGGGATTTGGTTTAATAAAGCAGCTATCCCTCAATAAAGAGCTGATGGCACAAAGGAAGCAATTTAATGGATGCCACTAACCCTACCCCTTCCCTGCTACTCCTGCAAGCAGCCTTGTGGTGACCCTAATTTGGCCAGTGCACAGATTACGTCTTACTTGTTTACATCAGAACCAAAATCTTCCAGAAATTCCACTTTTCGCTGAGAAAACGTAATTCTCATTTTTATAGATAATGCGCCGTTGACAGCTTTATCAAAGCAGCTCAGGATGTTTTCTTCGTTTTGCTTGAGATCGCCGCTGTACTCCATTTCAAGTAAATTGAGATAGAGTTTCGTATTTTCCTGCGCAAAAGATGTATTAGAACTCGTACATCTGTCACGTTAGGTATTTAACACTGAAGGTATGTCTACTAGATGCATACTAGAACATTTACATCATAAATATATGCTAAAACTGTCAATAAAAATATTTTCTTTTTACATTGGTCATCTTTGACCTGGTTTGTTTCACAATTAGATCGGAAGTGATCTAACATTACAAAAACAGATGTCACCCCTTGCTAATAGTAAGCTAATAGTATTTGGAGTGCCAAATATTTCTGCGGTTATACAAAACGATCTACAAGTACTGCCTGCACTATCAATTTTGTTCACCTAGAGATGTGAATGCACCTGTAATGGTATGAAGCACATTGTGCTTCTGATAAAAAAAAAAAAAAAAGTCTGCAGACTTCCAGATTTGGAAACTGCAAATGCGGCAACATCAGTTTAGAGGGACTGGTGTCTCCATGTAGTAATGAAACATTACATACAGTTACAATTCCTGTCATCATTGTTGCCACACTTTTAAAAAAATACTTCTGAAAGAGAGAAAACTACCAGGATTTATTTATTTTTTAATACAGCAAAGAGGGAACACATACTTTGTCAATTTCTATGGCTTCTGACAGCACTTTTCTTGCCTTTGGAAGATTTTTCTGTACTTTGAAGAGGTGTCGAGCTAATTTGATGGCATAAAACGACGATTCAGTAATTGATTTGGCATTCCTAACAGCATCTTCAAGCAGGTGTTCAGCTTCTTCCATGTTTCCATGTCTGCGTTCTAAGCTTACTCTTCGCAAACGAATCATTGCTAGCCCTAGAATACACTCTTCAAATGTTTTCAAGATTCTTCTTGCTTCATCAATGTTGCCTAAAACACCGGTGAAGATGGTTTAAGATATGAGACATCCAACAGCCTCTTAAAACCAGAATCCCTCCCAGCAAAAACAAAGGCTGCTCTTACCCTGCTGCTCCTCAAAGGCAGCCCACAGCATGTGAACCATTGGTTTCTTAGGCAGGTGTATTGTGCAAGCCCTGCTGTAGACATGCCTCACTCCTTCAATACTATGATTCTCCATGTATTTGGCATACTATAGTTGAAAACAGAGCAGAGATTGAAAAATTTAAAGCTTGTATTTGTCTTTAAAAACATGCCAGAACAATAAAATTCTTTTGTTTAAACCCATTCAGCACCTTTATTGAACCACTAGACTAGTTTCTGTAAGGAAGGACGTAGAGAGGCAACGAAGTTGGCATATGCAGCAGTCAAATCTGGTTGCAAGCAGACCATCTCCTAATGCAACAGATATAGTTATATATGAACAACATTCCACAAGAGTACAAAAGGTTAGTCACTAGATCAATGTATGCCATCGGCAGGAGATGGGTGGTAAACCACTTCCCTTACCTTAATCCAGAAGTCCTCATAGAGGGCACATGAAATAACACATCTTTCAAAGAGGACCACAACTCGTTCATGAGTGCCATTTTCTATCTCAAATTCTAAGTACTCTTTCCAGTTTTTCAGCTGAATTTTCTCCAGGGGTTTTACATGAAAGTAAGGCCTCTTTATCTGCAAGAGTTACAGTACGGCAACTTGTGACTAATAAGCATACCACCAAGTTGCTTAAAAAATAAAAAATAAAAAAAAACCAAACCAAAACAAAAAAACAGCCACACACCATTCAGGTAATGCCATTTAAATCAACAGGACTTCGTAATGATACATCATTATCTATTCAAATAATAATTCTGCTGGGGTTACCCAAGTATTGGTGAAGAGATGTTGCTGACAAACATATTCTAGGCTAGTAACTTATTTTTCTAGAAAGCCTTTTGAGTGCAAATGTTTACAGAAGCTAAGAAAGAACTCAGTGCAGTTTATCCCTTGCAAACCTGCGTCACAACGTAACAAGGACATGATAAACAATGAGTATTGTCCACATATATACATACAACTAAAGTACTTACTGTTGTACTAGCGCATATCCTACAAATTAAATTCAAAATTTGGTTGAGAATCATGACAAGGAAAGGCAGAGCATTGAGCTGAACTTCATTTTAAATATTTCCATTAAGCTGATTATTCCAAAAGCTAGCGCAATTGCATTTGTATTGATGACTACAAGAGGAGCCAGATGGGACAGAGTTCAGCACAGGAAATTTACACATTGCTTTGAACTAAACGTAGCAAAGCATGCTTCCAGAGACCTTTTGCTTTTTCTCTCTTCATCACACAAACTGCTTTCTTTTTAGGATAGGCTTACCTTTTCAATTAGAATTACCTTCACCTCCTTGTTATTTTGCGATGCCTCAGACACATAAGGCAGTACTACCTTACACAGCATTTCATGCATGTATATTTAATGACAGCGTAGTAAACAATACACCATCCTGCCTCTCTCCAAATACTGCTTAAAGATTTTTAAATCGTCAGATAACAGTTGGCCTCACAAGTTGCCTATTCACATGAAGAATGCCAGAGAAGAAAAACTCAATCTTTGTTCAAAGCCCGCAACAGTTGAAATTATAATGCCTAACTGTTATTCAAAATTCCTAGCTCACAGTCTTATGTTCAAAACTCTTGCACGTCCTGCCTTACATATGAAAAACCAAACTTACCGCTTCTTCAAACGTCCACCTCTTACTGACTTCATGTTCGTTGTGGTTAAACATTTCTTGATGAATCTCAATGATCCTGTGCCTCATGTTTTCGATCTCAGTGATTAGCTAAAACAAAATTTTAAAAATTGTAACACAGGTTGACACCATAACAGCTTTGTAAAATGCATTTTATGACGAGTGTGATATGTATAAATTAGAAGTATCACAGATGCATCAAATGTTACCCTAAGCAGCTAGGGGAAGGGATAGGGTGCTGCCCTGATGGTGCCTCGGCCCTTACTGCAACCCAGCTGAACTGGTTTTCTATCTGAAGTTTTGCTCTATGTTAACGGATTGAGATTAAAGGTGAAATTGGATCCAAGTCAAACTTAGTTTCAGAATGTGTACATTTTCAGAGTCAGCAATTCCTTTGGACGGTTCCAAGTTTCCATATGCCTGTGAAGGCTATGAACCCACACAGACCATTCACTCCTAAAGTTTTGTACATCACTCCTTTCACTTTTGAACTCCGTTTCTTTGATACCTATGAAAACACTGGGAAGATACATCCTGTAGAGAAGAGCAGTTATCACCTGAGCCAAAGTGCAATGATATGCAAGAAAACTATGGCAACACCTCAGCTACAAATAAGACTACACTGCCTGCAAACTCAGCCACAGAGTAAGGCAAGATATGCTGATGAACATCCCCTGCGTACGTACCTTGGCAGGGTCAGTTATGTCTTCAGTACCAGAGGGCAGGTCGTCTCCAGGTTGCGCATCCTCCCCGCTATGGCCATTCACAGACGCCAGTTCTCTGCGCAGCTGAACAAACTGCTCAGTAGTCAGAAGGTCTCGAGGCAAGTTGTTCTGTATGTGCTCTTTAAACCTAAGAATAGTTAGAAACAAGTCAACACAAGTTTGATGGTTTACGTTTCAATATTCTGCATAACCAGAGCACAATAATAAATCCTAGGGGGGTTCTGCCCTACATTATCGATCTAGAACAGCACTGGCAATGCAACTGCTGACAATACACAGACAAAACGCGACTTCTACTATCTATCAGACTTCAAAAGCTTCACATTTCAAAGAGAAATTAAATGGCAACAAACTTCAGTGGCGAAGACAGACCACTTGCCATGTAAAATTGATGGCAAAGGACAAGACCAGTTTTACAGGAAGCTACTTTAGACTAAAAGAGCTGCAGAAATTACAGGGAAGACTGTGCATAATTTAACTAAGGTTTCTCATGCCCTGTTTACCTCTCCATATTAATTCTACTATCTAAAACTTAACGAAATATTTCTCTTTAGCCAATTAAATTAGTCTTTCACCACATGCGAGTATTGCTTGAGGAATTAAAAGTTCAAAGTCGCTCATTCTGATTTTTCAAAGACATTATCTGTTCTTCCTCGCAATTCCAAGGTCTTCCTTTATTCCACAGTAGAATTTGTGAATTTATGTGAACCCAAATTCCTAATAGTGTATCAGTACTTCAAAACAATCCACCAAACTGTATGAGTATGTAAATAAGTAAGTATATAAAACTCAATAACTATTTCAAGTTCTTGTTCCAAGTGAATATTTTCTCATTTACAGAAATAGGTTAGTGTGTGCTTAAAAAATTCAGAGCATTAACTAAATCTTTGTTCTCTCTTTACCTCTGGAAGTGATGACTATAGAGTTGTGTTGGAATTCCAAGGATGCGGTCATAGATGGATGTAACTTCCCTTAGGTTTCCCTGTTCATTTTCCCAGTTTATATACATTTCCCATAGTCTGTCAGAACGGAAATCTGTCCCAGCAGCTAACACTGCGTGTTCATATGCTCTGAAAAATTAAATAATTTTACAGTTGTTTCTGGATGTGGTGACAGGACAAGGAAGAAAAGTTCTGACTCTTATTTAAAGATTATGACCACCCTCATTTACTCGCAACCACACTTACATTCATTATTTAAATTCTTCAAAGTATTTTCTAGATATCTGTAGCAAGGTATCTAGAAATTCCAGAAGTTCGCACTCACATTTTTTCCCCCTACCACAACAGAACAAATAAAGGCACAAGAAAACCCCGTCGCAGGAACACAAGATATTAGGAAAATGCAGTTTTTACCACTTATCTCTTATAAAGATTCTAAAACCATTACTTAGCAGTTTAACACACAAAAGCTATACATGAATCATATAGATACATGATTCCCACGCTTCATACACTAGAAGCTGCTTCAGTGTAAGTTCAATTAAGGTTGTGTGTCAAGCTTCAGTCCAGCCTCTTACTCTAACCAAGACCATTGCCAGCAACAGATGAGGTCAGACACGTTCTAGCCATACCCTCCAATGAATTTAATTCCAAAAATTCTATGGGGAACCTGTTCCAGTGCTACACTAATGTCTAGGCTGAAGCTGTCATCACAACCTTTGACCCTTGTACCACATCGTATTGTCTACCCCTTCTTATGGAATTTGGCTCCATCATCTCTTAAAAGTCCTTAAAGTACCTGCAGGCTAGTATTAGCTCGCCCCTTACCTTAATCTGGTAACATTGCCATTAGACTGCACATATGGGCTCCTTGTATCACTTAGTCTGCTGACAACTTACCCTCGAATAGTACTGTTAGTTTCAGGATCAGCAGGGTCCAAGGTCTCCTTTAAGAAGTTTATATAATGTATCCAAAGATCAACACTAAGAGGAATTGCCTGAAGCCCTCTGCGATAAACCTATGAAGAGAACATGAACTGTACTTCAAATACTTAATGGCGTCCTAATAGAGAGGCAACACTGTGTTATCCGGTGAACCTTAGAAATACTAATTACTGGAATTTTGTTTAAATAATCTACCATTACCATTTGGGTGGAGGTTGGATAGAACATGGCAATGTTCTGATCTCCACGTGCAGAGTCTTGATCTTCAAAGCGCAGCGGTCCCTGCATTCTGACCAGGTTGTGTGGGCAGGCTTTGGGGTACAGACCATAGGGCACAGACCCATTAGAGCATCATTGACAGCGTCTGACCAAAAATGCAATAAGATGTAGCAATTGTGACCAGCAAACCAACTATATTGTTTTGAAAATGAGTAATAAATGTAAGTGACAGAAAAGCCCTGCCCTACTTGTTAAGCTGCAGTGTAATACAGAGGCTTGCACTGCAAAGCTTGACAAACTGTAGAGGTTTAACGCACCTGCCAACAAAGAGAAAAAACATTAGCTACAAATGCCACAGACGTGACAAGTGCAAACAAAATCCCTACAAACCTGACCATACATGGCAGGTACTGGCAGCCAAATGACTTGTGGTAGGTTAGTCATTATTTGGCTAACAGGACCAATGGCAATAGCTGCGCCCAGCTACCTACTTACCTCATCAGACTGCTTAACGTTGTCATGTCGCTTTTCAAGGTCTGCATACTTTTTCCAATACCCATAGCAATATGGATAATGCGTGAAAAACCTGTCAAATGCTTTCCTGGCAGCTGGTAGGTGGTTCTGCAAGAAATACACAATAAAAGCAATAAATCCTTTCCTTAAAAAAACCTTCACATTATTTTTCAAAACAATTACTGTTTTAACATTGTCTCAAAAGCGATTGTTTTTATTTTGTGATCTTTGCTGATGACACTGGCAAGGGCAACTGTCTTAAAACAGTGTCTAGGAAAGCCTGATGTATAGGTCTAGATTTGTCACTGGAATACCCATGACTTGTTTTGGTTTTCTTTGTTTATTTCTGGAAGGCTAAGGAAAGAGGGGGCATGTACTAACCTCCTGCTCTACATACTGTAGTAGATATACCCATCCTGTGAAATCCTGGGGATTGTCCTCTACTACTTTCCAAAACTTGTCAAAATCTGGAGGGAAGCAAGTCTCAATATCTGTTGTCTGTAAACTTTCAATATTTGGAATTTCACTCTCCTGCGTGTTCTCTTCATTCAAGTCAGGGGAACTATCAGGTGACTGTTCCATCTCGGTTACACTCATAATTTCTGTACTGAAGTCCATATGCTGTTCTTCTGTTGCCGTTTCAGTGCCATCGTCTGTGCTGTCATTGCTTACAGTCGGCTTCTCCTCCTCTGTCTTTTCTGCGTTCTCCATGGCTAAGGTTACTGCTATTCCGTAGTACTAGGTCCTGTGGAAATAAAAAGGTTCAGTATTCGTGCAGTGAGGATTCAAGTAGAACTTGGGCATGAATTCGCAGCCAGAAGTCTCCCAAGTACTTCAGGGATCCATGTATTTCACCACAGACCTTTATCGATTAGATCTACTTCACTCTTTGAGCCTAATTCACAATTAGGGACAGGTTAATAGCACTCATACTTTGTAACAGCTGCAAATACAAATCACTGTGTTTTTCCTAAAAACTAGCACCTAGCACAAGTGGCTTTCGAGGTATGAAACTGAACCAATACAGTTTTCCTGCACAAGTCTAGCAGAAGTTTAATACAAACAAAGAATTACGTTCAAATATATTCAATTCTCCTACTTAATACAAACCAGTAAGTTATTCGCAAAATAAATATATGTTAAATTGTACCCTCAACACTGAGCTGAACTGGATTAAGCAATAACTGTGCAAAGCAAAGAATTACTATCAGCACTAAACTCAGTCCACATTAATGATGCCTACATAAACTAACCAGCATCAGAGGGCCACAAAAAAATGTTTAGGCTAGCCCCTGACACACAGTCACTTGCTCCCACACACAACTCAGATGTCAGGGGTTCCTCCTGCCCCTCAGGACAGACTCCATCTTCCTCCCACTCTTCATTTTGATCTTTCTGCCAAATGCTGATGTCCAGCCCTACTCTCCTCCCCAAAGGCCCATCTAGCCTAACCCGTCTGTGTGCTGCTCTGCCAAATAGCACTCAACCTGGGCGTAAGGCACTCCACTGAACCTTCTCCACGTTTGAGCCAGGTCCCAGTGATTAACGGGTTCTAGATAACACAATACCCAGCTCTTAGCTGTGAATCTATTCTGGATAAAGAACAGTGCAAGACCATCATCCCCAAATGCACTGAAGCAACTGCCACTCCTATTCCCCCTCAATTCTCCTCAGAGGAGGTGACAGCAAGTAAGTTTAGCGTTAAAAAAAAAAAAACCCAAAACAACAGTCCCTATCCCACGCTGTATCTCCAGAATTCTTTCCCACTGAAAGCCTGAAAAAAGGACAGAGAGACCGCTTGCTTTTACTTTAACAAATACATCAATGAGCCATCAATAATAAAGTTTAGGGGAAAAAATGACAGAAAGGAGAAATATCTACACACTATCTTCATAGATTCATAATCCTAAAACAGTTTGGGTTGGAAGGGACCTTCAGCAGCTTCCATGCCTGAGATAACAGTTCATGTTGTCTTAGGAGTTCACCAAGCCAAGTACCTTTGGCATAGTGTTAAAGGGTCCACATGGTCTACTCCGCAAATTGTCTAAAAACTGTTTTTTTAAAAGTAGTTATTTTGATTCTGCACAGTATACATTGTCTGGCAATCACATAAACACGATTTCTTTCCTTTAAGGTAAACAGTTCATAATTTTGTAACTTTAAATGGTAACTGTTCATAAAAATGAACCCTTCATACCATTTAAAAGTCACATGAACGCAACGTGACAACACAGAGCACTATACTGCTTGTGTTCTACAGAAAAAGAGGATGCTTGTGTAAGACAAGCAGTTTATTTCATTAATGACCTGTTCTTCCGCACATTCTGGGCCACTCTAGAAAGCCTGCATCTAAAGCCAGCTTCTTTAGTAAGTGTTGGAGATGTGCCTTCAATATTAAGAATAAATATAATTTATAAGTTAATAATATCAAAGTAGCGTCACTATACCTTTACCAGGGCAACATACAGAAGAGATCTGCGCAATTAAAACAGCTGCTACCATTCAGTGCTTACCTCTGTAAGATTATAAAACCAAGGCATAAGAGGAGTGTCTTATGCACACAGCAGCCCCAAAACTTGGAAATGATAGTTTATAAAATTTTATAAAGCTAATGCAATTGTTTTTAAACATGCAGTAATTTATGACTGAAACTTATTCTGAAATTTGACAGCTGTTTTCCCCCTCTAGCCAATTCAGAAGATGTATTCCAGCTTAAAAAATAACTCCCCCAAATCTAGCTGTCTTCAGGGGGAGAGAACAAAAGAAAGAGGGAGAAGCAGTACTGGATCACCTCTGCACACAACATTTCAAACAGAAGCTAAGTTTATTTGACAGTTCACTTCCAAACAAAGGCATTCCAGAGCACCCGCAGGGAACCCTAGCCCATCCCAAACTGTTCCAGTAACTGAAGGCTACAGCTGACAGGATCAGCCCCACCTGGTACCAGTGGAATGCCCCACAATCCAAGGAGCTGCGATGGCAGCAGGCACGAAGCTGGTGCACATCCAGCACGGGCAACCACCAACCGGAGTAACTTAATTCCAGGAGTTTTAACATCACTCAGGCTAAATAACTAAATAGGAATATCAGATAACTACACCCATCAGCTTTAAATAATTTATGTCAGCGTATATAATTTAGCCTATTTCAATTAAAAGTTTATTGCATACAATACTGGCATTTATAAATATGAACTAATGGAAAACATCTAGGAAAAAACCCAAGTGGGCAGCACCAAGGCATTTCAAGCCTTTCTCACACCCACCCCGGCTCTTACAAACCTTTAACCACCATGGTGAGCGGCTACCCAGGTAGCACTAGCCCGGCCCCTCACGGTTCCTGCCCAAAGACTGATGCTTTGGTGGCTAAAGGACAGCAATCACGTAACAGTTTGGGTTGGAAGGGACCCCAAAGTCCACCCAGGGCCACCCCCTGCCCTGGGCAGGGACACCTCCCATCAGCCCACGTTGCTCCAAGCCCCATCCAACCTGGCCTCGAACCCCTCCAGGGATGGGGCAGCCACAGCTTCTCTGGGCAACCTGGGCCAGCACCTCAACACCCTCACAGCAAAGCATTTCTTCCTCAGATAAATCTCCCCTCTTCAGTTTAAAACCATTCCCCCTCGTCCTATGGCTCCCCTCCCTGATCCAGAGTCCCTCCCCAGCTTTCCTGGAGCCCCTTTAGGGACCAGGACTCTAAGGTGTCCCCGGAGCCTTCTCCTCTCCATGCTACGATGTAATAAACGATTCAGCACTCCACGGTTGTGAGCTGGCCTATTACTGTTCAGAGGTTTACCAGCTGTTATAGCACATACATATTTATCCCAGTAAGCGAAGCCCGCGGGCAGACCGGTTCCCCAGGTGCCCGGTAACGGCCAGCTAGGGGAAGGGCTGCAGAAGGCGGCAGTACCTGTCTCGGCCGGCGGAGAGAGCGCCCCGCACCCCCCCACACCCCCCCTTCCCTCAGGCACACCCGCCCGCCGCCGCGACTCCCGGCCGAGCCCAGGCCGCCACCCGCCTCAGCCTCCCGCCGGGCCGGGCTTGGCCGGGCCGGGCCCAGCCCTCCACCCAGCGAGGCGCG
>VXBH01005633.1:460824-498315 GCA_013400035.1 Rynchops niger | reverse complement strand
ACCCACCCCCTCCGACCGCCGCCAAATGGTGCCGCGCTCTCCCCTTCCGCCTTCCCCCCTCAGGCAAGGAGGCGGCGGCCGTACAGAAATAAATCCATTTATTCGCCTCGGCGTCTCCTGTAAAACGCGTACAGTAACGACAGCGGGAGGGACGGGCGGGGGGCGCAGCCGCTTTACCGGGCTGTCAGGGGAAGGGGAGACAGGGGAAGGGTTAAGCGGGAAAACGGAAGGGGAGAAGGGGGAACGAGGGAGGAAAAGGGAAGGGGAACGAAGGAGGGGGTAAGGAGGAAAAGAGAGGGGGAATGGGGGAAGAGGGAAGGGGGAGGCTCGTTTCCCCCGCACAGGTGGCCATGCTTCGCCATGAGCGTGCCCCGCCACCAAGCCAATGCTCCCGTGCCCCCGCAGCAGCCAGAGCAAGCTAACACTGCACAGCGGTGTAAGTGGACTAAAAAAATACGTATCTTTCACAAATACCACGCAAAACGGTGTTGTACTGTATAACTGCAGGATTTTCTTCCACGTAGCAAGCTTAGTGCTAAAACAAGTCAGAACACGACCATGCGATAAGTGCGTTTATTCATTAGCAATCTGGCATCCACAGGCCGCTGTGCTGTATCGATGCAGAGGAGCAGGAGTGACTTCTCCCTGGCACCAGCACGGCCCAGCGTGCTGCAGGCTCTCCAATGACGGCCATCCTGCGTGGGGAACGCAGGCACCAGCAACACGGGGATGGTCCCACGTCTTCTGTAAACAGCTGTCCGTCTGTCCCAGCCAGGCGGCTGATTGAGTTTCTCGCATGCACAGAGATCGTTAGTTTAGGTTGCTATCTCCAGAAATTCTTCTAAACTCTTCTTGATGTGCGGTGGCTGAGATGCAGCATGAGTTAACAGACTTGGGCCCATCTGTGCAAAAAGTGCTCTTGATAATTTTGCTGTGGCTGTCCGGATGTTTCCTCCGGCTCCAGGCAAAGAGCCGCTGTTTGTCATACTTCCCAGGAGGTGCCAAAGGACAACCAGAACTTTTTGCTCCACAGCGTAAGGCTTCCGTGGGTATAACTCTGTAACAAGATCTGCAAGAAGGACAATGGGTCATCACACGGTGTTTGAAAACTAGTTTTAAAATACAATTCAGAAGCAATCCCCTGCTTTAAGAGGTGTTTAAAAGCACTTAATGTCAAATCATCCTCTCCAAGCATCAAACAAAGGAATGCACTGCACAAGAGCTTGTCTGCTGTTGCAATAGCACCAGCGGTTCGACAAAAAATACTGAATTTCCCTACAAATACCCCTTTTATCCTCTCTCAAGAGTTTACACAGCAGCACTGGTACTGCTGATAATTACAATTTTCCATTAAATTAAAACCAGTAAAAGAAAATGGGTTTTAAGGTGTTTCTTTTAGTTAGGATTATCACGGGACCTTTATTTCTCACAGTGCACTGTGTAACATCTGATATTTTACGATTTCCTGTCTACCTCAGAAATGCGTGGTAGATATTTGCATTTAAGAAACAAAGTAGCCTTATACTATAAATATACATAGGATGAAGCATTTTCCCTATACTTAAGACAATTACATCATGAATAAAGTATTTAACTGGCAAATGTTTGTCTTGCTGCCAGAGTGTGTATGGACTTTTCTCATCTATGTAATACAAACTACTCCAAAAAATCCCAGTAAGAGATGAACTGTTTAGAGGTTGGTGACTAACGCATTCAAAAAGCATAAATTTAGGAATATTTCAAGAACAGACTGTCCATTATGTTACTGAGTTCAATTTCATAGCAACTACACACACCACTACTCTGGAAGTAAGCCAAATAATGGCTGTTTGGTTCAAGCCTATTTCCTATAAAGACAGTCCTTGTTCGCTTAAAACGTCAAAGCAAAATTCAGCACTTTTGCTAGTAATAACACACGTATGTGAATTCTAATTAAAATTTGTCTTCAACTTTTAAACCAAATTTGCCTTGAAATTCCTGACACCAGTTTTGGAAGACAACCATTATGAAGTCTGCCATCGTTGTGGTGACTGCAGCTCACTTGCCAGCCTGTCTCATTTACCCCTGAACGCCAATATGTCTTATCAAGAGCCTTAAGACGAGAACAAAACCAACCGCAAAAAGTAAAAAGCTACAGAAGTAAAATTCAGGAGTTAGCAAGAGCCAGCCTTAGAGAACAGCGTGTTTTCTGTGCTGGGAAAGCTCAGGAGTAGTCACTCATTCCTTTTGTCTCTTCCTGGCGAGAGTACGAGTGAGGACTGCGGGAGGGAACGGGATGTGAAGGCAGGGAAGCAGGTGAGCCCCCACTGGCTCTGTGCAGGAGACAGGGAGAGGTATGTCCCACTCGGTTACCGATGGAACGAAACTCATTACAAAACAAAACTCATGCTCTGATTTCATATTAAAATTATTATAAGCTTAAGGCATTTATACATCTTCCAGGTACTTATACATCTTCCATCTGACTATATAATAATAATCTTTTTTGTTTTGTCAGCAATAGCTTCAATTTGCATTAGAAGGGGGTGAAACTTGACAACTGCTGCACCGTTAATGATCACAAGCTACTGTGACAGAAGGGAAAATATACAGCCACCGCTATCCTACAATGAATTTGCCTAATTAGGACGGTACACAAACAAGCAAACACACAAAGTAAAACATCGCTTTACCAGCAAGCTTTTCTGTCATGTCTTGTTTTGCTTTTCCATTCAGAAACTGGGCTTTTGTGCAGAATGGCTGGAGGAGCAAATAGTTGTCTAAATGCAAGGAACAAACACGTTAAAATTCTTAATCAGAAAATAAAACAGTCTGGAAATAAACACAATATGGAAAAATGTAAATAAGAACCTTACTTATATATTAACTTCAAAAAACACAGTGATGTATTTAAGGGCATAAAAGCATAAAAAGATCTTCTTAACAAGCCCTAACTGCTAGAATCTGGTAGAGCACAGCATATTCATTTACTGAAAATACTTATGTTCTGTTCCAAAGCTAAAATAGTTGAGGAAGGAAAATAGTTGTGGCGTACACAAATCAGCAAGAATCTAGTTCCTTGACCCGTTGAAGAGATTCAGCAGGGTGACAAGCTCCTGGATAGTGAAACACAGAATCACACGGACTGGCAGCGGTGTGAAGGGACCTCTGGAGATCATCTGGTCCAAGCCCCTGTTCAGGCAGGGCCACTGCAGCCAGTTGCCCAGGACCATGTCCAGATGGCTTCTGAGTATCTCCAAGGATGGAGACTCCACAGCCAACCCAAGCAACCCGTGCCAGCGCTCAGTCACCTTCACAGCAAAAAACACCTGCTATGGAAAAATAACACAAGCACCTACCTACGTGCTTCTAACAAGTCCAGCTAGCTGTATTATTGGACTGGCAGATACTGCAATGACCTCTATGGTTTAGGAAGTGTGAGAATGAAACCAATGATTCCTTACACAATGTAACGACTGGATGGAAACTGTAAAGAGTAGAATTTGATTAATACAATTAAAACTCTTTAAAATTAAGAGAGAGTAAATCACTTACCTAAGTGTTGACATAGAGCCTGAATAACATTTGTGGCAGCTGCATAAATCCCTGGATTTTTGGAGTTCAGGTTGTTGTCTACCATGGCAGGAATTAACATGTTGATCACAGGTGATAAATTGTCTTTCAGCAGCGGAATCATCTTGTGCATTGTCTCCAGAGCAACCTGATTTACTTTACTGTTTGAGTCATGTAAGCGAGACTTGAAAGCATCAAAGATCTGAAAAAGTATCCAAACAGCATTCATCGGAATTAATCATTAACGTTTAAGGTGGATATTACGTTTCCTGCTTTATTGTTACATTTTAGTTGTCCATCTTAGCAAACGATGGCTCTGATATGCAAATACGTGAGACGCTTTTTTTAGCAAGTAAAGCAACATTTGATATTTTCATACCATGTATTATTCAACTGTATCTCACCTCGTCTGAATCTGAATTATTCCTATACAATGTAATGGAGGAAAACTAGCCACCTGTAACTTTCAGAATGACTCATTTTTTCTGCAAGCAAGCATTTTTAGCAAGACATAGCTCTATTTAGCAAAAAGAATGTTTTAAATGTTTAAAAACCATTCCCAGTTAAGATATTGCCAAGTTCCATAGAAGTATTTCACAGTTCCACAGCAGAGAGACTGCTGTGTTAGAAGACAGTCTTGGTTTTCCTCTCATTATATCGATCTATAGTTTACAACTGTTGGACCTCATCACAGTATTTTTCTCCTAAAGCACCTCCTTTCCTATTAGTAAGGATACTTACCTTAAGCTTTATCATAAGGTAGTATGATATTATATAACCTTATATATAACTATAATAAGGAAAGACCTTTCCTCACCCTCTCCTAGACAAACAGAGCAGGCGGAACTCGCAGCTGTGCTTCAGAGACAGTTTTTCAGATCTCGGTTAATCCTTGCTACTCTTTTTGTAACCTCTTCCAATATTTTGATATTTACTCAGCAGTGGCATGAAAAACCGCAGGCAGTATCGCAGAAATAATTCAGAGAGGGCTATCTCTAAGTGCAAATTTTCATCTTCTTCCTCCTCTTTTACTTGCTTTACTACCTCCGTAGCTTACATATCTCCCCCTTGAGTATACCTCACCTGTTCCTCAACATCTTCCTGTTAATCAGATATTCTTATGAAAGAGGGAGCCAAGATTTTTTATCAGAAAACTCTGTGACACAACTTCAAAGACCTTTGAAATAAAATGTCTTCATACAGTTACCTTCACAATGTTTGCAACAACAACGCCTTGATTGTTCTCCGTATCTGATAACAGCTGCTTAATGCCATTTATTCGATCACGGAAGTCTTTTGCATTCAATAAACCTATGATGTCTTTAACATATTCTTCATTTTCTAGTGAATTACGAGGAGCTGTTTTTCTTGTGACTTCACGGGCTTCTGTAGTCTCTCTGTTGGAAAGGAAAAATTATTCAGTGAACACATAAGCAAGCTGAGACAGAAGTTTTTAATCTCAGCCATTCTCTTTCCATCTAAGTGCAAATACGAGCAGTAAACAGAAAATCTTCTGATAGAGGACTTTCACTTTAAACGTGGTGATTTAAAAAAAAAAAATCATCACCTAATAGTAATTGTTGTTCCTGAAGTCTCGATACATGTTCCACCACTCTCCATGCATACACACCTATCACACAAGAGAGAAGCCTCAAGTGGGCAGGAGCCCTGTGCTGCTGCATGTTACTGAACCAGAGCCGGGGGCAGGGCGGGGGTGGGTGGACGACCCGTGTCCCCTAACAGTTGCAAACTTCCCTATTCCTTTACTCTCACAGTACTTGAAACACTTTTTACACACTGATCCCAGTCTAGGTGGCACCTAAGCAACGTGCCATGCTGAGGTGGAAATTCAACAACTCTGCATAGAATATTTTGAGACAATTTTTCTGTAGCATCTAATCTTATTAGAGAGTCACGGGAAGAATTACGAAATCTGAGGAATCTGTCCACGTAAGTATCCTGCATTTACAGACCAGTCCACACAGAGTTTCTAGCTCATTCCTAATTCACGGACAGAAGTCTTTGATGGAGAATGGAATAAACATCTTTCTTGCATTTTAAAATTCAAACCTATCAGGTCTGTGAGAACAAGAGGCAGCATCAAAATCTCCTGCACTGCTAGAAGACAAAACAGAAAACTAAAAATGGACAGCATATGCTCTAAAACCTTTAGCATCCCCAGTTAGGATCTAACTAAATATTTAGTGTCCAGATAAGCGCACAAATAGGTAACTTATACTGCAGCTATCATTAGGCATGATTTTTCTACAGAATCTGAACAGCAGTATCTTGAACGGATGGTGATGTGGATCCACTGTGAATTCCAAGTGTTTTGTGTACTGTGCGTATTCTCATAGGCAGTCAATGGACAAATTAACTATAAAATGCACAAATGTTACCAATTTAAATTGGTAATAACCTATTTAAAAGGGTTTATCTGGGACATGTCAAGTTTTCCCTTTTCCTTCAGGTATGTCTAATTTTCATAACCCTGTTGCGGACGTTTCTACACTCCCTTCTTGCGGTGAGGCTGTTATCCTAGAGGTCAAGTTACTACCAGGGTAACACAGTGAAGATCGTTACCTGTCAGTGATGTTGAGAGCATCTCTGGAAGTAGACGATGACCTCGAATGTCCAACACTACCAGTATGGGAACGTCGTCCTTTCGCTGAGGGTGTATCTAATGGCATCTCCCCCAAACCCTGCACAAAGGTGTAACCGTTAATACAGCTGTTAATTAACAGTTCTGCACTGCTGGAGATGCTGTGAAAGCAGGTCTGACAGCCATGCAAAGTAGGGGAGCAAAGCGCATTGGATTCCACGTTATCTGCAAGGAGTCCAGGCAGGCGCAGGGCAGCTAACGGGCAGCACCTTCCATGCTATAGTCACTCGATGACTTGTCTTGCTCCAAATGCACTCCCCTGTTCCCTGCAGGTTCATTGGCTACACCTGAGGGCCACAAGTATGTGTTTACATTTCTCATCTATTAAACAAGAGCTTTTCCACATACCTTTTCACGTAGATTGCTAACAGACTCCTTAATGTAAGGCAAATCCTTGGTCGGCACATACTTTTCAAGCATTTTTTCAAAATCAGGGTGAGTCATCATAGTAAAAAGCATCTTTCGACCATAATACCTGCAGGGCAACAGACCACGACATATACATCATAAACACAGATTTGCTTTGTAACTCTATTGATAATTAATAGGTGTGTAATTCCAAAATATAAAAGTGCAGGAAGATTGCTATCTACATGGGTAACCAGACACCCTCTTCACCCTCCCACAAAGAAACTGTGCTCAAGAATCACTAGTTAATCAACAACCAAGCAAATTAATGAGAACAGTCTTCCATTTCAGCCATCTTTAAATAGGATGGTGCAGCCTTGTCAGTCAGCCAGCGTGGATCCCAGTGCCAGCACTCCCTCCCGGCCTGTATCTCGTCTCTGCCCGGCCGAGTGTGTCCCTTGGGCCACTCCTGCTCCTGCAGCCAGGCTGAGCACAGCTGAACAGTCTTGGTAGTGCTAGGGTAACGCTTTGACTCGATGATCTTAAGGGTCTTTTCCAACCTTGCTATGGTTTGAGGAACCCACAAAAATTTATTTTCGTTTAGACAGTTATTCTCTCACCCGATGACCCCTCCCCACCTGGGAAAGAGAATCGAGGGAAAAACAAGGAAACCCAAGGGTTGAAATATAAACAGATTTAACAGAATAAGACTAGATAATTAACATTAATAATACTGAAGAACCAGTATTGATCCTGATACCAATATAAAATACACAAGGAATATACCCAGCCCATTTCACCAGCAGAAGCCATGCACTCGCCACAGGGACAGCCAATGTGGGACCCTGCGAGTGCTGAGGGAGGAAGGGAAGGGCTCAGGGCTCCGGCACCGGGGCAAGGAGTTCTTGGGATCACGGCCATCAAAGGAGAGAGAGAGACCTCCTCAGCAAACTATCTAATTTATATTGGATGTGACGTTGATAGTATGAAATCATCCCGTTGGCAGCTTGGGTCAAGTCCTCCTCGTCTCTGCCCCTGGCGAGCTCGAAAGCACTGAGACCTTAAAACCCACACACCAGGGCTGGCTATAAAGTAAATATTTTCACAAATTTGGATACTAGAGTTCTAAAAGTGCAGTTTTCCCAAGTATTAGAAGATAAATTAGTCCTGTGTTGCTCAAACCAGGACAAACCTAAATGATTCTCTGTTTCTATCCCCTGTCACTGCAGAGGAACACACGCTGGGCTGTGCAGAGATTTCAGCCACCTGGAATGTGCTTATCTTAACTATTAACCGTACTAACCTTGTTTGCTGGGAACTATCCTGTGCAAACCGGGCTATTGCAGGGAAAATCCGATCAGCGACAACTTTTGTTCCAGAGAGAATCCGCTCCGGTCCCATACGCTCTACAATGTCCGAGAGGTGCTGGGCTGTGCATCTTCTCACCGCTGAATGCAGGTGGCTACAGAAAACACAGCTGCTCAGTAAGAACTCAACACAGAAGCTAAACACTATTTATTATGCGCTCTACCAAATATGGTATACAAGTTTTCTTTTTTCATCTTTAGCATAATCTACAACTAGGAGACTGCTGATACGCAGACACTTATTCTGGCTGTATAGCAAAGTCAGTGTGGAGCAAAGACAAATTATTTAAAAGGATTTGATTAAATTTGATTTCACTCACTTAAAACCCCAAACTACAAGAATGCAAATGAAAAATTATATTATTTTTGTTTGAAGTCAGTTTTAACCTCTAAATGCAGCTTTTCAATTAATAAACCCAGTAATTTTCTTATTTTTAGAATTTAATTTCTAATTTTCCTTAAAATTGTAAAATATTTTAGAAACCACAGTACTAGTGTTCCTTCCACCAACTTTAAGAAAAACTAGTCCCTGCACTCAGAAACACATCTTATGTATTTTATATCAATTTAAAATCAAATAAAGCAGTATTCTGTTGAGTTCTAAAAATCTTGCAGAAGTCTATTTTCTACAAAACAGGGGCCATTAAACACCTACGCTGATGAAAACGAGAGGAAAGCTGGAATCAGTTTTCAAACTCGTGCAGCAAACTAACCTTTTATATAAATTCTGCTGCACCTGCTGGTCCCACCTGTTTTCAGAGTACACAATTCTGTGAATTCAGACTTTTTCAATTTCATTTTTATCTATGGATTAAGAAAAATCCAACTCTGAGGACAGTTTTGCTGCGCTCGATGAGACACATATGGTTCATCATTCATAGGGAAAACCAGGTTTAAAGGAGAGAGATAAGGAAAGAATGGACCTGGTAAACCACATCAGTGGCTCCCCAGCTTTGCAGTTTGATGTGAACCTCCAGCCTTCTTCCTGAACGCCTGTCTTCCCGTTTCACCCAGATCTGCCTTTTCTCTGGTTCCACGGACTACTGCTGGGAAAGCCCTCCTCAGCTACCGGCTGCCCTGGCTGGTGTCAGTGCTGCCATCGTGCCCATCTCAGGAGAAGGGACCAGCCTCACACTAACTCTGGCCACATCCACCCGCGGGAAAGCAAGAACTGGGAGGCTTGAAGACCTCATTCCGCAGAAGCAAATAAGCCCCCGCTCCCCACCCATGCCCGCTGCTCATGCAAAACTGCTGGAAAACTTTCTGTATGCACATAAGACCTTAGAACAATTCATACAGACAAGAAACAAGATTTTGAAGTTTTTGAAGTACAATCACCTTCAGACCTAGCCCTGGAATCATGCTCTGGGACCAAGCATCTATTCATAGAGCTGAGTTTACAGCAATAGTCTTTAGAGCAGCATCTCACAAAAACAAACAAAAATAGTTTTAATTATTCTTGTTGGTAAAGTCAAAACCAACTTTGTAGCTGATGAAGAATCGGTATATAAGCCTACTCAGGGCTGCAACTGTCAATACTTATGATCACAGTAGGTTTCAATCATGTTGAGCAGAAAATAAGAAAACTTTAAAAGGTCTTTGAACTGTAGGCAAAACCATAACTGTTAACTTGAATATGTAAGTTGTGGGGAATACAAACAACTCAATGTAAAGCCAAATTTAGAAAAGCTGTCTTTGCCTATAGCTGTGTCAAACAGAACCTTCCTATTTCGTACTGCAGACATATAATTTTTTCCCAAATTTCCACTTTTGAAAGCTAATTCTCGGATTTGCTGTTACAGCCTCTAACGAGGATAGCTCTAGATGTGCCGCAGGGGCTCTGCTGCTAATACAGCCAAAGCTAGAACAGCTGTAACTCACAGTGCCCTTTAGGCCATCCACTGGAGGTCATGTATTAAAAACATACTGTATGCCATGATTTAGACACTGCTTTGACTGAAGTCTTCTTAGCCGTGAAGAAATTAATCCCTGCTTCAAATACTGTATGCAGAGTCACAGCTCAGATAGTTTTGATGCCTTAATTATCTGAAAATGCATCTGAGTGGACAAATTGGAAGGGTCAAACCTTTACAGGTCTAGAAAATGCATAAGGCTTCGTCAGTGTGTTTGAGTCTGCCACTGAAACGGCAGAGATCAGACGTAGCCAGTTACGATCACGAGCATTGCTTGGCCAAGGGTTTCTGAAGAAAAGATGGGAATTCATAAACAGACCACTTTACATGGCTTTCAAATTAAAGCAGTGTGCCATTACTGTCTGCCACTCTTAAATTCACCAAAACAACTATGTGCAGGCATGACTCACAACTAATTTAAATCCCAAGGCTGATATTTGCCTTTCAGTTTAAAGTTCAGGTAATTGTAGTATGACTTTCAGGAGACAGAATCAATACATTCTACAACAGCCAGCTTCCCAGGAAACAAAACATTTTGCGTCAAGACTAACTCTTATGATTTGTTGCTGTGCAGAAAGTCTAAGGATTTATTTATAATGTGGCATCTGAAATATTTAATGGCAGGGATAGGCTACGAGAAATGTAGCTTATTAAATGTCATCTAAGTGATGAGAGCTAGATAAGAGACCAGGTACAAGTAGGTATATATCTAATACACTGGCCTGCCTAATGGCTTCATTAAGTATTGCTGTTAGAGTGAATGAGGATAGAAAAGAAAAAGAGCAACATACATAACAGGGAGAGTGAGAGAAAGGAATGTAACTTCTACTAGGGACTGAGGTGAGCTAGAGGTCAGAAGCAAACCATGCAACCAGAAATGGAGGCTTGTCATGTTTGAGGCACTCAAGAAAATAATGCCCACCACCACTGTAAAGGAAAATAAAATGCAGACAAAAAGACTGTTAACCAGCCAAGTCTAGAGAAGAACAGGAAATCAACCAAGACAGCTGCAGCTAGAGAACTGTAAGTTATAAATCATCTTTCAAAATTAGTAGTGCTGGAAACTAAAAAAGACAGGCTTTGGATTGCAGAGCAAGTGAAGAACAAGAATGCTGTGTGGGCTTTACTTGGCAGAGCAAAAGAGCAGTTTCCTAAGAATACGATACTAACAGCGAACAAAGTTACTGAAGAGTTGCATAACGACCAGAAAATATACCAAGCTCCAAATTCAACAGCCAAGTTTTTACATGACGTACAGAAAGAAACAGGGGGGCTACATTTTACTGTTACACCAACAAACGTTGCCCTGGGTAGAAGTTTTGCAGAGCCGACTTACTAGATTTTCAAATTTCTGCCTATTTTATTTTGATTTTTTTAAAATAAAGGACTATATTTGATAAATTTAATCTAGGCACAAGTTATTTCTTTATAAAGTCTTTATAAGAATTACCTTTGCCCTCCATTTATAAGAGAACAAAGTGCACGTGCTGGAGTCACATTATTAACCATAGCCTTCAGTGCTTTGTCTACCTCTTCCCTTATAAATGTGTTGGATTCACCAGCTTTGTGCAAAAGGACTTTTACTGTATTATCTAGTTCTTGATCCATGCTCTTTTTCAGGTAGGTGAACAAATCCCCTAAACAGACCACAGCAGCTCGAGAAACACCTGAGCGTAAATTCTTGACCTGCACACAGGAAAAACCCAAACAAACAATGAATAATGTTTACAAAATATACTTTAAAATAAGTCAAGCTTACTGTTTCCCCTTGTAATTTTTAAGTAACATTAAAAGCAACTGAGAAATAAATTTCTAACTTGATTCACAACGTGCGAGAATTAAAATATATACCCATGAAAAAGAATATAAAGTTACAATCTAAATTTTTTCAGTCTCTCAGCAAATCAGATCAAATGTTGGTATCTGAAGTATGAGCTGCTTTGCTGAAAAACAGACCCATCCTTTTGAGACTATCCAACAGGAAAACTACCCACAGCTGAACATTTCACTTCAGTGTATCTCAGAGCTATAATATACATATACACACATATAGTCGGTGAAATATTCTGAGAGTAAAATTTAACCTCTTGAGCCACAGCCAGACTTGTTTCATGTAGCTTTGCAGTCAGAATAGTCGCATGGTAGGCAGACAAACATCTAACAAAGTTCAGACCTTCAATTTTCTTCTCCCTATGTAAAAAATAAGATATTTAAATCCAAAACATTTGCAAACTTTCATAAAAATATTAAACCACAGAATTCTAACCAAATAGCAAACCAATAAGACTGTAAAATAAAGCAATAGCTTGTAACGTAGGAAATTCTTTCAAAGTGAGTCTTTCTTTTAATGTGGTAGTAGGAGTATTTTAGCACACCAGGCTCTGAATTCCTTCCTACAGTTCTGTCCACAGCTTGCACTAGCAGCAATTAAAGGATTACTTTCCTTGCCCGGGTGGAAAAGGCAGCAGCACTGTAGCCCCATTTCACCAGTCAGAGCCCACGGCAGCCTCATGTTCCACAGAAAAAGGCGAGAAAGTACCAGTGGGGGCCCGCCAGACCACTGCTGAAACTCAGCCATCTCTGCAAGCCTCTGAAAGCTCAGCTATTAAGCCTCAATTTACAACAGTTACACTTTAATATAGATTTGGACTGAAAAAAACCCTTTCTTCTTTTTTCTCCTGTATCACATGCAATCCTCCTCACTATTTTTCACATTATGTCCATTTTGCTGTTTTTTTTTTTAAAGTAAGTGATCAAAATAAACGCCTTCCACATTGCGTTCAGGTTGCAGACAGATGTTGACACCTACCAGTCCTCATCAGCTAGAAGTGTCAAGGCTTCTGCCAGCACCGTTTCTGGTTTTGCAAAGGGCTGCAGTTCTGAGGGGTCCATTATTTCTGGGCTGTGAGTGACTGATGGGGTCCGGTCCTTATAGCGTCCACGTGCCCCAAGAGACATTTCATCTGCACAGCGGTGAAGCATAACAAATAATTAGCATTATCTGAAGAAACGAATTCATTCAAAGGAAGGAAAGACAGAAAGTTTGGGGTATAGACTGCTGCTACTGAGGGACCAGGTTTTCAAGAAGACAGTTATATCCACAATCGTTCAGCATCTCATTCAGGTCAATTAATTTTTTGCAAACAACCACCACTTCAAAATCGCAAACACAAATGCAGTGGGTTGTTTAATGTAAAAACAGATGCAGAATGTGCTAAATCACAGTGAGGTAAGACACAGTATGGTAAAATTTAATGAGACACTTCAAAAATTCTAAAGACCTTTGCCCATCATCAGAATGAGCCACTCTGAAAAGATCTCTACTGCCCATTTTCAAGGCATCTCAGTGACAAAATGCACATGGAAACGTTTTGCTTGGAGAGAGAAGGGGTTGGAAGAGAGTCAATTTGCCATAAATACATTACATCATTTAAGTTTCTGAGCAAATAACAAATCTTCTAATGTTTCAAACATCCTCCCAACAAATTATAGGTGAAAAATGTTTCAAGGGGTCAGTGATGAATTCCGATCCCCTCCATCACCACCCCAAAGTCCTCATCTTCCAGAGCACCTTGGGACTGACCACTGCACAGATGAATCATATTAAACCTGATCGTATTTTGGAACCATCCCACTTCACATATTCAAATATTTCAACTGTCTAGTTTACTGTAGCAGCTTACCAGAATCTAGCAAGGCCGAACATTTTGTCTTCTTCAAACTGGATGTTCTTTTTAACGAAGTATTCAAGGCCGCGTTTTGTAACGACAAAGATACATTTCTTGATGATGTTAATATATCCCCATAGAGATTTAACTCTAGAAAACAGAAGGACAAGTCCAAATTACAACAACAACAAATTACAAAAAGGGAAAAAATTAATATTTACAGTCCTAGTTTGTCTTCTGAAATTTTTCTTAACTGCAGTCTTACAAGTATTTCCCATAAGCACTTTACTCTCCAATTTGCATTATAAAACTGTAACAAATGACTAAAGAGTAAACTGTAGTGTAAAATTAATCCCAGTAATATCTTACGTCCCATTAGGCAGTCATGATTTTTGGTAATTATCACAAAATTTTAATTTCAGCAGCATTTACTAGTATGTTATTCATTTAGACAAACACTAAACCTCACTTTCTGTTGTCATTTTCTCTGGTTCATTCAGTTTAAGTCTTTCCCAAGGGTATTCTTCCTTTTCTTCAAGGTCTTTGACTTCCTGATGGTCTTTATGAC
This sequence comes from Rynchops niger, assembly GCA_013400035.1. NCBI lineage: Eukaryota > Metazoa > Chordata > Aves > Charadriiformes > Laridae > Rynchops > Rynchops niger. The sequence continues at coordinate 484,237 of VXBH01005633.1, read as the reverse complement.
TCTGTTCCTTCTCTTCTCTTTTCTTCCGCTTCATCTTTTCCTGGGCAGATTTAGACATGGTGACTTTCATCTGCAGAAAATTAACACACCCATTATGATATGCAATATAATATAATGCACAAGTTACCCAATAATTTGTTCTTGAGACTAAGGTAAGCACATAAAATTACTGTTTTCCCCATTATTCTACAAAGCAAAAGGCAATTATTCATATAAATATTATATCAAATCCCGAAAAGAGCTGCATGTGTGCTTTCTGCATGATAAGTGGTCCTATAGGCAAAGAGAAGCAACATTCCAAGTTTAAACACTTAAGGGAAATAATAATTAACTGTAAAATATCTGAATAGTTAGAGGATTAAGGTCTAAAAGAAAAGGTCTTCTATTTCTCTGGCAGCACTGTGTTGTTTCCTAGAATTTTAAGTAACAAATACAGAGTCTACACTAACTCACTCACATTTAAGCACACAGGAGTTTTTCAAACAGTGGTCTTTAACAGTGTGATCTGTGTGTGATCCTTTTCTCTTATATGTTTAAGACAATTAGGGTTCTTCATGAAAGCTCATTAACACTGAATATGTTCTTCCATTTTGTCCTTTGAACTTGACCCTTCCAAGTATTCATGCCTTCAGTGGCAATCAGAAAATCCCGACGCTGTTTATCATTAGCTTAAAGTTTTAGTAATCTTAAAATTTGACTTATTTCATTATTTAATACATAACGCAATGCACTTATTTTAGATGTTTTCAGAAAGACTTGTGATTTTTGTTTCAAATTTTTTAAAATTTGTATTACTACTTCATTCCGATGAATCTCCCTCCATTCAGTAACAGATGTAAAAACTACTCAACAAAGCTGCACCACCCCTCATGAAGCCGTACTACAGGACAGATATTCATACGTAATTTAAAAAAAAAATTTACGAATGGAGCCAGATTAATAATCTAATCCAGAAAACAAGACATGCTCAAACCCAGGCAGTTCCTCTCCTTCCACATTTCTGGGCGCTGTGGGGGTCAGAGGACATTTTCCAGCTCCACGCCTCCTGCAGCCCTTCTCCCAGAGACGTCGCGTTCAGTGGGGACGCCTCTGACATGGCAATTTGTGGCTACAAAATATGCAGGTGGAACCCAAAGAAAAAGCCGGGAGAAGCACCGCGATGGCTATGGGCTGCTTTGGCGAGTGAGGTGCAGATCCTAGCACAGCACAGTCTGACCAGCGCAGGAATTGCACCGTGGTCTCCTCGGGGCTCGTGACGTGGGTACTGAGATTTTGGGAGATTTCTCAGCTGTTCCTGCTGAAGTTGTTATTATTGCATTTATAGAGAGGTGCACACGTACGTGAGCAGGAGCCTGAGCCTCCGTGCCTAACATTGTACACGCAAATAGATTTAGCTCTGACAGTAACCTACAGACTTGAGCAGAAAATTACTTTTTTTGCACTCACTGCATCCCCAGTGAATATGCAGTTGCTTACACAAAGAAGAAAAGTTTCCATAACAGAGACCAAAAAAAGATATAATATTTTAAAGTTTAATTGTTAATCATTCATCCAGGATAGCAAAACTATGGTTCAGTGCTCTTCTCTGATTCCAGCATTGCCTCAAAAACGGGTCTTAGGATCAGCTACTGAAGTACTGGCAAATACTGGTGGATCTATACAGTGCTTAAAGAGATCCTCATATCATTGGTTTTTTTAAAATCTAAAATATCCCCGGACCAAAAAATAATTTACACAGTCCACTTAATTTGATATCAACAGTCTTGGTACTTGGCGCCATTTGTAATGGCCATCTGAGATGTGAACACTAGTTTCCTATGCCAAGGCCAAAATTATTCCCTATGTTGGTACTAATCAACAAGTGACACAGTCCTGTTATATTTCAGCTGCATGGACAATCTGCAGTAAGTCACCTTACTGACAAAACTTTGTAGTTTTGTACTTAGCCCATTCTTTATTTAGCACGTCTTAGATAAATAACCACAGAACGGTTTAGGTTAGAAGAGATCTTAAAGATCATCTAATTCCAAACCCCTGCCATGGGCAGCGTAATACCCAACATAATGCTGAATTACAAGAAATTTCTGGTTTAGGCTTAATATAGCATTCTGCAAACACTAGAAGAAATCAATGTGTTCTCATTGCTGTTTGCAACATGGTTAAATAAACAGTCAAAGCAAAAATCTGCATGTAGTCAACCAGATGTTGATAAATTGTTAATCCAGCTTTAGACTTCACCTGGTAATGGAACTCAGCGAATACCACCAATAAAAGGACTTGCATGCTACTGCAAGTCACCTGAGCTATGAATTAATCTATTTTAATAGATTAATTTAATCTAATTTAATCAAAAAATCTTCTTTACCATAACACAGAGACTACAAAACTATAGTCAGCCATGTTCACACATATAAAAACAGGAAGGAAGACAACAAAATGGTTCTGAAATTCTTACCTCCTTTTCACTTTCAACATGGAAGTGAGATGCACTGTTCTGCAGGATGCTTCTCCCATGGATGCCTGATGAAGGCTCCTCCTGGCCAGCCTGGCCACCTCCATTCGCTACACACGCCACGGACTGGCTGTACGTTCGCGCAGCAGGAGGACTGCCAAAAACATCTGAAAGGCATACCATGTTGTGCCCTCACCAAAATAATCTTCTTGTTCAGCAGAACTTAGTAATAACTAAAGGAAACCAAAAGCAATTCAAGAAGATAAAAACATTGCTATTATACTATTAGTGCCAATTTCCACTCAAAAGTACTCTTGCCGAGTGGGACGGATGCACATACAGGTGTACACCAGGCTAGAGCCACAACCCAACCCTTTTTTTTTTGCAGTAACTGCAAAACTTCCAAGCATAATTCCTTTTATTCCCATAGGAACTGGAGATTCTTCAAAATCTAAACGTTGTAAAGAATCTACTTCTCCTTTTCCCACTCTATAAAAGTACACTTTCCCTCATTTTAAAAACATGACAGGAGATCATTTTGGTTTTGCAATACCTTTACCAACAATTACAACTGCATCTTCAGACAGGACACTTGGTGAAATGAAATCTAGATTGTTCATCTCTGGAAAACCAGACATTGACTCCGCAAGACCTTAAAATAAAATAAAACAAAACAAAATAAAACAAAATAAATATCACAAAATGTAAATCATGTAGTTTATGCTTTGGTACATCTTGTATTCTTCTAAAATGTCATCATACACTGACACCTGAATTTATCACTTGTTTGAATCAGTAAGTTCTCAAGTTACTAAAGTTAACGGGATTTACTAAATATTGATACCCTCAAAATCATGGTAAGCATATAGCAAATAAAATTTCTGCCAAAAGATCAAAAGAAAACCAATGTTTGTAAGAGGATTTTTAAATAAACTGATTCCACTGAAAAAAACCCAGAAGTTTTTAACTCACTTGGTGGAAGTGTAAAACTGTTTCTTATGTAATTCAGCAGAATTGAATCAAAACAGAATTTGGTAAAATATTTTTTCACCAAGCAGCTCTTAATGCTGTTTCTCATGTAAATTAGGAGTGCCCCAAATTCTTCACCAAAGTGGATGCCACATTATGTACTCCTATATTGGCTACATTAGTTGCAAATATAAATGTACACAGAAAATTCTGATGTAGGGAACAGTAGCTCCTAGGATGCATTAAAATGACACAGTTAAAACTGTAATGTAAAGTATAGCAGTTTAAGTTCTTTAATTTTAGCAATGAACAACAGAGTAATTTAAAACCACACTTTTACATCTCTTAATTTATTCAGAGTGAGATATATAACAATTTGGTCCTCTGTCCATGCCATATACTATCACTTGACTTTTAATTTTAACTGGCAGTCGAGTTTCAGTTAATGTCAGGAAAAACCCCAACTTGTTAGCGTAAGTATAAAGACTAGGAAAGAGGTAACCAAGCTCAACACCTGGAAAGGTATTTTCTACAAAACCTGTTTTACAAAAGGCTATTCACAGCCCCAGTTTTTGCCATAAATGCAACTCAGATGAACAGCAATGTAGCAAACTCACAAACCTTTTCCGTGCTTAAAATTTCTTTGGTGCTTCGTATTTTGACTTTTAAAAATAGTACGTGACACTTCTCCTTGCTTCTTCTCCTCATAATCTCCACATTCATTGCCACAGTTCAAACGTTGGCCAACTATGCTAACATTAGAAGTCCCCTTATCATCAAATGCTAGCCACGCAAAAGGAAAAAAAATCAAATATTAAAGAAAAAAAAAATCATTTTTCCTGTGTACGACAGGATTCTCAAATAGTTACATTTTCTGAAATTTTTCAACTCTTTAAAAAACACAAGAAAGCTGAAGGAGGAGCCACAGAACAACTGACCCAACTGACAGGCAATCCAGTTCCCAGGACTGCAGCAGGGCAAATAATGTATTTGGAAGCAGCCACCAGAAAACGGTATAATCAGAGAAATGTGTCTCCTTTTATGACACAGCAACAGCCCTTGTGGGCAGGAAAGAAGTGAGAGATGCCATGTGTCACCCCAGGCACATGTGTGCGGAGCAGTTACCAAAAGCTCCCTTCTCCACACGGAGGGGATGCATCAAGCAGGGCTGTGCTGCAGTCTGTCTGGCACCCAGTACAGCCCGGCATTTCGCCCCAGCAGCTGGATAATTAAGCAGCATCCTGAACTCAAATAAAGGTCAGCAAATGGGAAGCATACACGCATGAGTTCCCTCTCACCTGCAGTACTGCAGTATAATCTCAATTTGACCAAATAGCGTCTACCAATTACTTTTTTTGAAGGGACACGAGCTCATTGAACAAGTAACAGACGCATCAAGTGACTGTTCTGCTCCACCAAGGAAGTGAGGTACACATTGATATGCACAGCGTAATACCTGTGCTGGAGTTATGTTCTGCCACATTCGGGTCTCTGCCTCTTGCTGAAGATACTCTTGCAGGCTGTGATTTGCTGCCAAGTAGTGGAAAGGTGTCTGACCTGTTAAAGTATAAAACAAAATTTTTATAAATACAATCCTACACACTAGTCAGAGCCTAGTTAAATAACACTTAGTAGCAAAGACATCAATAGATTTCAGTTTCTCCTCCGCAGCAGTAGTTGGTCAGTAATAAAATGGAAACAGTTCATGATTCACCATAAGAAACATCAACATCTACATTGTTGTCATCTTATCACAGAAAACCAACCCATTCCTTCTTCAGTTTCCGAGCTATAATAAGCAAACATTATCCTTCCTCTTAACTCATTCTCCTTCTTACTCATTTGTTTAGGCTATGGTTCACACACCTTCTATGGCAGGCTAAAGCCTTCATGAAATATTTACTCCCCCTGGCAGTACTTCACTAACTGCACTGTGTTACTAGGGCTGCACAGGGGAACTCTTTCACATGAAAAGCCATCACAACCTACAATAATATAATTAAGCAGCTACCATACAAAGCAATGTATTTTTAGATAGGAAATAATTCACATATAAAAATCAAGCTATTAAGAAAAGCAATCTTATATGAAAAATATGTTACAGACGTCACTGCCTGTAAGATTTAACTAAGACCAGCAGAGACCGCAGGTGAGAATTCCAAAGCAGCGTTAACATCCCAGTTCCACTCACGTTGTTCTCCTCCTTTGGGGGCCTGTGGACACGGGGTAAGTCAGGGACTCCTGGCTGTAAACCCCGCTTTCGCTGCAGGAGCCCATGCCAGGGGAGGAAGCGTGGGAGGGGGAATCCATAGACAGATCCAGTTTAACAGCAGAATCAGGACTTTCCAGATCTGAAATGTTGCTGCTTAGCTTTGCCCTCTTCTTAGCTGCACTGTTTCGTAGAGATCTGAGTGAATTCTGCATCTAAACAGGATTGAAAACAAAACGACAGGGTTTATTCACTGCATAGGGAAAAAGCTTTTTTAAGCAAAAGAAAGTAGGTTTCCGAGTATTCAACTCCCAGGAGTTCAGTGCCCATGCCTCTGCTGGGCAACGGGACCAAATATTTATGCAGATCATAACTGTGACTTTCACTGTTTTGCTTCACAAGAATAAACACGCTATTAAACACAAATTCCCACAGACACTGTACCCTAGCTTCGTTTTGCAAAACACAGGAACAGATTCCTGCAAAAATAAATCAGCCATTCTTGTCTTTTTTAATAGACTACAGGAAGCGTCTGATGGCTGCTAACATGCATGACTGGGAGGTCAGGCTTTTCACATCTGAACTGCACAAAGATGCAAAATATGCAGGAGGGAATCCTGAAAACTTTGCCTAGCAAGCAGAGCTCCTACTCAAATAAGCAGGAAAATCTCTGCTGCATATTCTCTCCTCTTTTTACCAAATACGTTTGATGTAAAAAAATTCTTCCCCTACCTGTTTAGCACCTAAATTACTTTCAGTAGCGACTCCAGGATGGAAGATCAAGACAGCAAGGCAAAGCAATTAAGTCCTACTCCAACTCCTCTCAGATCCACAAGGACTAAAGACAGGATTTGAAATTCAAACAATGTCTGTGAGCTGTGACCGAAATACAGACATGTTGCACAGGATCATGCAGGGAAGATCATACAAAATGCCATCATGCATGACACCTCTGCCTCTCACGTAATCAACACTGCAGTGGCGTCGATTCGTACTGGTGAGGGTAGTGTGGATGCAGTTCCACCTCCCCACCACCTCCTGAAGTAATCCGCCATGCCTCTGCTGAATTTTTTTATGTTGGGCACTGGTGTGGCTGTTTGCTATTTCTCAAACATCAGAGAGACTTGAGCAACAGGGTGAGTGACAGGGTCCTTCAGCAGGCACTGGGCACACACTGACATACACACGGGCTCCATGCACTGGGGGATCCCACCGGACAACCCATGCAATGGCCATCTCCAGCTACACCGGCTGCAGAGTATTTCATGGACCAGTAAAGGGAAATGCTACAAGAAGTCTGTTTAGCAAGTCTCATGGGTCACAGAAAATTTTTAAAGGTACTAAATATTTCAAATATTTTTAAGTCACAGGTTGACTGGCACGCTCAAAACACTGCCCACAGAATACACATAACTGGCCCAAATTATTACTAGTGGATTTCCGTGTGCAGGAAGGACGCTGACCTGCCAAGCCTAACACCAAAGGGGTCTGTGCCATATCAAACAGCTGCAGGTGACACCACACTCACCCAGCTTCACGTCAGCTCTTCGCATTTTACTCCATGAAAAACTGACCGAATTCTGCGCAAGCTGGGACACGCCAGGTGGGTATTGGGGACAGCCCACTTCAGCAAAGCTGGGAGGCCGAGGACACTCCCAGGCTGAGTCAAATCAGTTATTCCTTATTTTGTACCCTTTGCTATAACTAAAGAGAGGATTACTACTTATACCTGGCATGAAATTTAACATGAAGTCCAGATAATGAGGACAGAAGCTGTATAAAGGCCCATAGATCTGCCCGGGTGCTACGGAAACTGAAAACGTTACAGCTTTGGCTCTGAGAAGAACAAGGGAAATTAAAATGTCTGGAACACACAAAGCATGCTTTAACACTGGTATTTATTGCTTGACTTAGCTTCCATCAGACACCCTATGGTACCTCATTGAAAACCTGCTGTACTGATGAGTGTGTCACAAAATTTAAGTCAGAAACACTATTTTCTGGCTCTTGTTTAGGAAAAAAAAAAAAAGCTTAAAATAAATCAACTGTTAAAAGCGTGCTATGTCACATTTAAACCAACCTCTTCTTGATCCACCTCCTCGTCATCAACATTGAGCTCCAAAAGATCAGCTGCAAGCTTCCTGTCCACTTCGTTCAGCCACGTGTCCTCACACTCCTGCCTTCTCCACTTTGTCAGGTGTAATTCCACCCTGTTGGGCAGGGGGCTGGCCAAGCGGGGAATGGGGGGGACGGGTCTGGCCCCAGCCAGACTCCTGCTGGAGGCTGGGTGTCTCACCAGGGTGGGTTTCAGCTGCAGAGGAGAATGTTTCTGCTGCATGTTCTCCCCTGAAGAAGACACGAGCAGATGTCAGTCATTGGGAAGGGTGGCAGGAACACAACACTCGCCACAACAAACTTCATGGCTCATTTCTGTATCACACCAGAAAACTCATTGTACAATGAGGTGAGTGTTAAAAAACATACTCATGCGCTCAATTTTATTTACTGTTATAAATACATTTCAAGGACACATTGTTTGGTCAAGTATGAGCAAATCTGAACAAAACCAGAAAGAACATAAAACCAGCTGTACTGAGTTGGGCAAAAGGCCTGTCCCCTAACAGGGTAATTAACCAACTCATTGGTTTGTAATTGCAACTGGGGCATTGCACAACCCCCACTTCCCTGCCACTGTAGGTTTTCTGACCGCTGCTTCAAGCTGCTCAAAATGCAAACCCAAAATCCGTTGTCATTCCACTGACAATATTCCTACCTGTATTGTCTCCTGACTTTGGACTGAGAAGCTGCTTCTGCGAACCAGGCTTAGGCAGTCCTTCAAAGCTTTTAAGAGGCCAGGAGTTGGAGAAGCTCATGGTACTGTCTTGTGACTTCTTTGGAGAGTGGGCTGGAGAGGAGCCGTGCTTTGGGCTGCTCCTGGGTGACGGCAGAGGGTAAGAGGGCAGGATGAAGGTTCCCTGGCTTGCACTAGGGCCTTGGAAGGACATGGTATGCTCTTCTTGATTGCAAAAACTTCTCTGGGTCTTGCTGGAAAAATTTAGGCTGGCACAAACTGAGCGAAGAAAAAGAGAATGGTATTTGTGGCAATTAGCCTCTTTTAGAGCTCCTATAATAACAATTTACAACGAAATAATACACCTTCTAGACAGTCAAAACTGAAGGTCAGCATTTTACCCAAGCAAACAGACAAATCAGCTTATTTCATTTTCCAAATTGCACTGTCCCTCAAAATATCAACTTCCTTTTTCTTTATTTGACCAAATGAGTTTGAGCCTAAGCTATTTTGCAGTCATGTTTTGAAGAGATATTTTTAAAAAATGAATGATGGAAGTAGATTGAACATGGCACATACCTTTGTCTTGTTGACAGTTATTTAATCCTAAAAATTGTAAATCAGAGTCCACACTGCCACTTTTCCCACGTGTCTGTGTGTATCCAAGCATTCCACATTTCCCTGAAATTTGCAGCTGATGAGAGCCCATAGCACCTTTCAAAAGAAAAACACAAATTACTCAATAACTACTTAACATACAGTAATTCAATGACAAATGGTCAATAATATTTAACAGCAAATTAAGACTCTAACTTTCAGTGCAAAATATAACTCCTTTGAAAGTCTTTAATTCAAGAGTTTCTAAGCAACGTCTTAATACTCTTGATGGGCACGAACTGGAAAAACGGTTGGCTGTTCTTGCAGGGCACTTTTCCAATGGAGAATTGGAGGGGGTCAGAAGAAAAACCCAGAACAATCCCCTCTTTGAATATATGCCAATAAAGGGAAGACAACACCCTAAAAGCCCCAAATGCAGTGAGTTTCTTCAGCGTGATGTCACTGCTAGCACAGCAGAGAGCAAACTTTGCATGCCACACATGTCAGCGCTCCTCCGACAAAGCCGTGAATACAACCTGCTGCCAAGGGAAGGGAATAAATCAGGTCTGGTCTTGCCCGCTCTTTTCACATGCCTTTTGGCTATTAAAATCCAAATCACTGAATCTACGTCGCTAGTGTACATTAAGTGGAACACTGTACCTACAGTCTTCTACAGACCTGGTTTTGAAAAGCAAGACATTTTTCATTCTTTTAAAACAATCTTTAGGGCTCGCTCTTCAGCCAGCTTTCTACCCTAGCTGCTTATACAAGGCAAAAAAGGGTAATACACAAATCTAGAATATTTATGCCCTGATCTGCTCTCCTGAAGAGACCACCATATATAAATATGACCTTCCCAACATGCCGTCCAGTTTATGGTACTTCATTCCCTGCCGCCACTATCAGCTAACTCTTGACAGCATACTTTTTAGGATAATAACTGCTATTCTAGCCAACAACATATTCTTGCTCCAAAGTCGGTAAAATTCTGTGTCTCCTCTTAATTTACTGCTTTATCTGCAATTCATATTGTATTTTACAGTGTGAAAGAAGGTTGGCTGAATTACTCTGTTGTTGATCTACATGGTGCTTCTTTTCCCTAATTCCACCAGACAGCTCTGTATCTCAGGAACCTCCCGAGCCCTTTTGTTCAATACATCCCTTTACACAACCCACTAGCTCTTTTTGGGCTTGCTGTCTGCAAAAAAAAGCTGATTTATAAACTCTCTGGGGTCTATCTAAACTAGTGAAAATCTGGAAAAGAGAGGTTTCAGTCCTGAGCTGGCAGACACTTGTCCAGGGGCAGGAGCGGGACCCGCTGCCGCTTGCTTCAGCTGGAGACACAGCCCTGTGCCCAGTGCTCAATTCTTCTTAGTAAATGAAAATAAATAACAAAACAAACAATCAACGAACGATAAATAATGCTCACAAAGCTACAAATTCATGCTCAGGTTCTTCTACATCTATCTTGTAAACAGCAGATCAAACACTTTTCTGTGTAAATACTCACCAGCACAAACAGAAGAATGCTCGGAGTTAAAATCTATACTATTCTGAAATAATTTCCTTGAAGCTCTTTTTCTACTAAAAAATAACTCATCACTGACTGGTACTCCTTGAGAGGGCCTTAACTTTGGAGAATGAAGAAAATCATTGGGCGCAGAGAACTGCAGGAAAAAGGAAAATAAAGAAACATTCATGTGTGGGAAATGAATGCACAAGCCTTTTTGGTACAAACAGCAGAAATACCCACGTGACTTTGTCACCTAGACCCAACCGCAGCCCAGAGCTCTCTCTTTGCAATAAAGCTCCACCAACCACTGTCAATATGTTTAAGAAGACACAACTGATGGAAAATAGAGGTTTTTCTTCCCAGTCACTTAGATAATGAAAAGCCAGAGAGTGTGCACATGAGCTGTATCTTCCACCCACAGAAGGGAATGGGATTCATCACGCATATATCCGCAGAGAAATGAACAAGGAGAGCAAAAAGCAGGAAAGGCTCCTATAAAAAGATGAGCAGAGCGCAGGGCTTGTGGTGGTGGGGCAGTGCAGGAGCTCGCAGGTCTGGCTGTCCCTGCCCCAGGGACCCACTGCCTGGGCAACCGCAGGGGTGGGCAACAGGAGCCACGAAAGGCACGGAAGTGAGCACCCATGACCAGAAACCGCCTTGGCATGGCGAGGAGAACAGAGGTGTCCCCAGCGCCATGGGCACCCGCGGGGCTGGGGCATGGTGCGGGTGACTTCGACCTTGTACTCCTGCGGCCACCTCAGGGTGGCTAACTGCCTAAACCCTAACCACTACCCGAGTTTTAAAAACAACTAATTCTGTTTTCCAACAACTAATTCTATTTTCCAGGCCAATGGGTCAAAACCTCAGACCCTTCACACGAAAAAAATCTTGAGAATTTTTTGAAACCTTGCAATGTAGCACAGAGCGCCGTGGCTCGTCAATACAAACTGCCTGACCTTTGTTAATAAAAGTCAGTTGATTTTTAAATGCAAAACATGCTGATGAATGTTTTCTTTCCCTAGCTACCCAATACTTCAAGTATTTTAAGCACTATAAAGCATTTTAGTTGGTTTCCAGTTCTCTCTCTAATACATGTTGACACTATTCACACTGAAGGGAAAAAAAAAAAAAACCCAACAAAAACTGGTAGAGAGTTGCACAAGTTGTCAATTTCAAAAATTAAACACTAACATTTTGAATTGCATGCTTTAAGCTATGTTAAGTTTTAAACAGACAGCAGTTACTTGAAGTGTGAAAAAAGCATGCTTCAGATTTACTCTAAAAGCTGTATCTGGTAATATCAGCACCTTGTAACGAGAACCAGTTACAATTAAAGGAAAAACCTGAATAATCTAAATACTTAGCAAAGAAAAGATCATGCTTTAAATACAGGTTTCTTGCTTTCTGATTTAAGTAGTAAAATCAGTAATTTAAATCATTTCCAGGCTATATTAACTCTGCTCTCCCGTTTCATAGACAAGGCTCCACACTGAGGTCAAAAGAGAAGTCTGAACAGAAATGGAAATACTTATTCAGTATTGGAAAGAACAGCAGCATGTTAAGCCTAAAAACCTCCTTTAGTCAATATACTGATTGTGTGAGTGTAGAATTTGTAGTCTAACACATACATAGTACCTTCATTTATAAAAATATCTATTTTTTAATTGCACTGAACATCTCAGTTCACCATAAAGATGGATTCTAAAACTGGGAACTCCACACAAACTCTTGCACTACGAAACCGCCGCCCTCCGTTAGCCCGTAATTCCCTTTCCCCTCACTTCACAGCCTGGCCCGCACAATGGAACCTGTGTTCGCCAGTGAGAAACCAGTAATGGCAAACTGGGCAGGGACACGGCACAGCCCACCCTGGGGCGCAGCTGGCGGCCAGCCCTGCTCAGTGCCCGCGCACAGCAAAGAGCGCGCCGTAATGCCACAGACTACAACATCAAATGACTGGGTCAAATAAACAGCAGCTAAATGCTCTAACATCTTGATGAGGTTTAATTTCATATTTCATATTTTAACGGGAGTTCACAAAAGCATCACAAAATTAAGCACGGCCAGGATTTAAAACTTGAAGCAGCACAGTCATGAGACGACTAGCATGGCTATGAGCATATTCTGGTTGTTTTTAGATCATTATAATACTTATTTTGTCATGCAAGATCTAAAAAATAGGTTTTTTTTATGGATATAGAATATAGACAAAAAGCTTTAAGAGCTTCTGCAAAACCTTCAGGTCCCTTCCAAGTAAAGAAGATTCACAACACGTTAGCAAGATATAAGCCAAGCGAAATTAAATCTCCCTATCCTACCAATGAGACGCCTCTTGAAAAAGTAATTTTCACAATTCAAACTTTTAAATTATGTACTTTTAATTCTGCTCCCTCTAACACTGTTCCCCCTTAAATAATTCACACATATTACCTGTTAGCAGTAGATAAACAAGTGAAGCAGCAATTTGCCTGTATTTCCATTTAGTGCTTTAAAACCCCAAGCGGTTCCCAAAGGGGCAGCTGCTCATCCCCGCACCAGGCGCCAAGGTACACAGTGACGTGGCCACAGGCTGGAATGGAACAGCCTCCTGTTCCTGGGAGGGCTTTTGTGGTTAAGAAAAATGGCAAAAATTTCATCTTTACTTAGAAAAATGCATGCTGCAATTCAGTGTTCGGCACTGCATTTCGTGTGCTCCAAGTTCAGCAGATGTGACCCACGTCAGCTGCAGAACAAGGCAAACTCTCCAGCGTGCAGCATCTTAAACACATCCACCAAAATGCTCAAAAGCTTAAAACTTTACATAAAATCTTCCTCCCTGAAAGCCAGTGCTAGTGCAGGACCTGACTTTTTAATTGGCCTTCAGGGATTAGACTCTCACTTAAAACGTTTGTGAGCAACTGCTCCGTTCAATGCATACAGCAGCGAGTGACAACTTAAGGAGCCTCAATAGAACATGGATCACCTGGATCCCGTTTTTAATGAAGATGGCAGCAGGAATCCAGTGGGTAGGAAACACTTTAGCAAGACCAGAGCAGGGAATAAGAAGTTTCGCAAAGAATAAGAAACAAGTTCTGATTGCTGGATATACAGTGGGAACAACAAGTTAAATGACAGGAGTAGTAGTGGTAACACTCCACACTATGCCGGCTTTTTATCGCCCAGGTACCCTGAGGAACACTAACTTTACTTTACAAATGAGAAAAAGAACAGCAGTGGAATGGGTGAAGTGATTCGTTCCAGCAGGTGAGAACTCGGCACTCCTGCTTCTGCGATCAGCTGGATAGAAAACATCGCTTTCAATCTACACATCTTTCAGTTCATAAATGAAAGTTCTACCTGTACAAAGTACTTACGCCCTATTTTTCCATACAGACAAAACAACATATGCAGAAGGAGCAAGTTGCACAACGCTGACGTGATTGTACAACTTTGCTCAGTTGCTGCAACCCCAGTTACAGGAATAAAAACTGTCTGCTTTCTCATATAGAAATTATAATTACAGCAATTATAAATTTGCTAAACACAGTCATGCAGGGTGGTGGCAAATAAATGCAAACCTAAAGCTGCCAGATTTTTCTCTGAAGTAGACGGCAGATGTTGGCAAAAGGATTTCTCAAAAGGTTTCAGGTTCGTTTAAATTCCACTAGTATCACTAGTGTCAGAAAACAGCCATCCACCACAAGAAATAGTACCTTGGCTACCACAGCCCAGCCCTGGCGAGTGACCCAGCACCATCAAACTCCCCGGTCTTACATCCCCGTCCCAACTGAGCAGCGGCACTGGATGAGCCGAAAGCTCCTTCTAATCAAATACCCAGCAGCCACCTACAACCTGCTCCCAGGGAAGAGATCGACAATAACACAAATATATAATGTTATCTCCCCAAAATACTCTCCCTGCCCTGAGAAAAACCATGGTTCCCACCCCAGAGGCTGACACCTCAACTCCCAGTGGAAGGGCAGCATTACCCTGCGGACAGGTCAGCCCGTATGGTCCTCTAACCCTCGCTATCACTGCAGAAAACAAAGCGCATTTGTTTCATAAAACTAATTTCCCAGATCGTTTGAAACTCCCTAAGGTCTCCATGAGGTCCAGCTATTTGGTTCTTTGGTTATCAGATCAGTATGCAAATGGGGAATAATTCCACACACATTGACAAACAGTGCAGTTCTGTGAAACTGCACGTATTTCACGTTTACTTTGCAACATGGCTTAAAACTTCAGTAAAATGTTCAAATGCTCTTGCTTCCCCCCGAAAGGCACTGCTTTCAACAGCGTGTGTGTTTCACAGGGGAGAAACACGAAGGTAACTCTTATCCTGCAGTAATTACTGGGCATGGGATGTTTTACATCCCGCACACTACATTTTCAGGGCAAACACAGGTAGGTTTAGGTACCAAAAGCCCAGCGAGGAACTCCAGCACAGGCAGCCCATTTTGTGGCAATTGGCTCATTCATGTTTCGGCAGGGCAGCGCAGTCAGTGAGGTCTACAGAGTGAGTAGCATTTAGGTTTCTAAAAATTGCTTTTGTACCCCAAACTGCAGAGTGTTTTTGTTCTGATAGCTTGCTTAAATTGGACTGGTAGAAGATGAGGGTTAAAAGGGGAACAGGGGGTTGCCAGTGCCGTGCTCTTAAACTCCTTTGTGTGACCTCTCACCAACGGCACAAACCATTGGAGAATGCAACTAATTCGAATTACTTAACGTCAGCACCCAGATGATCAGTAGATCATGTCAAGTCCTAATGAAAACAACATCAACATTTACTTCAGAATAGGATCTGGTCTGGTTCAGACTGCAATTGTTTACACTTTCCAAGGCTAAGCCCAAGGAACAGGAGCAGACACAGTACATCAGTGTCTCCAGGGAGAGAACACTCACTTCAGTGCCTTCAGACAACTCAATCCATTGGATTTACAGATAACAAACTGAATATCGCCACCCTGGCTCTGACAGCTTGGACTAGAAATGAATGGCACCTTACAGAAGTACAAAGGAAAATACTAATTTATAACCACCCTGTGTTGCCAAGTATTTCCTACATCTAGCAAACGTGTTCCTCTGATGCTGTTATAAGGCTTCTCCAAGTACATGCTTCAGAATGTAAAACTGCAGGTACTTTTTTTTTTTTTTAAGAAGTTACCATTTTATTAATTTAGCTAGAAACCAGAGAAGCTTCAGCCTACCAATGCAAGCCAAGTGGTGACAGCAACTACCTGTCCCATGTGAGGAGGAGGAGATCAGGCTACTCCAATTTGGCTTTGGAAGAGGATCGAGTCAAAGGCAGAGCCTGTCCGGTAGCTTTGACAGATGTGTGGAAATGGAAAAGCTGAAGTGCCATGAACAGTTACTAAGCTGTAAGCCTTCAATATCCACATATAAAGCACTGAAGCATGAAATCATGCACTTTAACCAACAGCCACTAGTTGTCAGAAATAAGACTCACAGATGAAATAAAAACTGGTACAAATACTTTATTTAATGACCTTTTTGAGGAGCGTGTGCCATATTTTGTAAGCGCCCCTGAAAGCAGAACACTGCTGAGCTGTCACTGGTGCAAAGCTCCATGCCTGCGTGACTTATCCTGAGTCAGCCACAGCACTGGGACATGGTAGCTCCTCAGGTGACCAAACAGTCTCACTGCACTCACTGCATCTCTATGGACCTTTGGTGGCACTCTCTGGCTCTGAAAGAGAGAGCTGGAGGCACTGGTTTTCTGAGAAAGGCCCTACAGTGTTTACCTGCCATGTTACCTTCTGCTGTTACAACTAGGGAGAGGACTCCTTTCCGAGCGCAGAACAAGGGCATCCCCTGGATGTCGAGGCGGTGGCAGTTCAAGCCTCTCTCACTTTAGAGCTTCTCACTAAGGGGTCTGTAAGGCTGAACATAACTACAGTCTCACACCAATCTACAAACTAAGAGAAACTCTGCGCTTGCATCTCTAGTGCTAAGCTAACCATCATTAGCTGGTGACATCTCCACTGCTCAAGGTGGCAGCCACGCATGTTACCACCCTCACAGCTGGACTTTGTGCAGGACAGACACGCTTGGTTATGTTCTCAGCAGAGCCAGATCGCCGTTCTGAATCCTGCGGCATTGCTAGCAACCGTATTTTACAGATGGGCACGAAACAAATCCAGTTTCAAAGGACTTCAGAGGTTACAGAGAACTGTTTCATCAAGAACCCAATTTAACATCACTGACGGAAGCTGCATTTAAAGACAAACCCTCGAAGGCAATGTGCTTTACCTACATTACATTTTTAGTACACATTAACTTACACGTTTTACCGCACATCTTATCTGATCAGGAAAGTCTAGACATGGCCTTAGACAATCACTGTGTAACAAGACCCTAAAAATACTAGTAGAAAAACAACTTTAAACATTAATCTAATTTCATGCATCCTTTCAGCCACAGAATGACTCCAAAAGTTAATTTTTAAGCAAATTCACTTCAAAGGAATGTCTGAATTAATAATTAATTTTTTACATTTACACGAACAAGTCAACTACCTGAATTTTATGCATCATATAGCTTACTGAAAAGAGTTAAAAAGAGATACAGGGCTAACTTTATTTCTCCCCCCCGACTTTGATTGCTAAGTGCCCCAAGGAGAGGAGCGTTATTTATACAGCTTATGGCAATCTTTCAGTTAACAAGGAATGTCTTCAAGTACAGGAAACACGGTCCAAGTTCACTCGTCCCAGAGTGCCTTAAGTGAAAACACAGTTCACCTACTTGCACTGAGGATACTTACACACTACGGGATAAAAGCAGCCTCATAGCACAGATGTGACAAAAGAAGCACCATCAAGAAGCCAGCATATCCTGTACCAAAAATCACAAAGCTGGATAAAAAGACGCCCCCTGCCCTGGAGAGCTTTACAATCCATTAGACAGACGTAACAGTAGGATAAGACAAATGATCAGGATGTGAGGACAGGGTAACAAAGCTGTCAACACACAGCGATCAGATAAATATTTCAATACTTAAACCACCGTGCTGTTTAAAGTTCCATTACAGAAAATGTGGGTCTAGCCAATAGGACTCAATATTGAAAAGAATTCATTTACTCCTAAAATCAGGTTCTTGGTCACAAAGACAGCTCTTTAGGTTCTACCAGCTGCACAGACAAGCTCTCCATTGACCATGGGGCTGCTTAAACAATCACCACATAGGCAACTAAAATGAATCCCTACTCTTTTTCTCCTTATGTGCAATGATGAGCAGCCTTCCCTTCTAATGAAAAGCCTCCCTGACATACTACTTTTTTAAACAAGGCTCTTCCTTTCCTTCACAGAGGCCAAAGATGTGGTGGCTACATTAAATCATGCTTTTATCTTGCACTGGAGCACTGTTACAGTCAGACCTTATCCTTACTGATATCAGAGTCAAAGGAACCATTGAAGTTGAGAAATTGAGTGCCAGCACTATTTCAGAGAGACAAACAAGTGCTCTTGGGCTGAACCAAATCTTTCAAATCCACCGAATGCAAAATATTAGCTGCTGAGTTGTAACAGGTTTCAACTGTCTCTTTGTAACTACAGGAACAACGCTTTTGACATTGTTCGCATCAGGCAACCCATTACCACTAAAGCAAGCTGGTAATGCAGGCGTAATTCCGGTACCGCGTTCATCTATGTCCAAGTCAAAATTGGTAACTCTCAAATTCTATCAAACATGACATCAAATGTTATTCTTGTCAGTACTTACCTGCATGGAAGCAAAAATCTTTGTGGAGAGGAGTTATACTTCAGTGTAAAAGGAATTCTGGTTAACTGAAAGCTTTTGGTTATTCAGACATCTTTAAAGTAAAAGTGCACAAGAAGCACTAACATGTTTCCTTTGGTAGGATGGAACTGATGAAGTCTTCAAATTCTGACACCCCAAAGTTATCAACGTGCTTTCTACCAACTTAAATATGCAAGAAAACAGTATAAAACGCAAGGGAGAGGCAAACAGAACAAGTAAGCCAGAAAGCAGAGGGAAGAGATAAGAGCAAACAGATCTCTAGGAGGCACACGATATCTTAGAAAAACAGTCATTAGATGCAAAAAAAAAAAAAGTTATTATTAAAAAGGAATAAATACAGTACATGACAAAAAGGATTTTCTCCCTGTAGAAATATTTTCATTGTCATCTACTGTATAGAGTGTGGCAGCAAAGCAAGGCTGGTTAACTTCACAGCTGGAGTCCCCGCAGAACGGCAAAGAGAAAGAGATTTGGGAAAGTAACCTGCACCAATAGTCATGAGCAGCTCCTGCTCAGAACGATGCTTTTACTGAATAAAGGCTGAAAAAGATTCTGTTCTAATTCTGAAAAAAACACATGGCACAAATATAAGTTCTGTATCTGTTCAAAAGTAGGAACAAAGCGAAACATTCAGCATAATACACAAGGATGTAAGAAGAAAGACGATCACAAAAGGAAAACGTTAATTTAAGCTTGAAGTATTTGCATGATGTTATGTAATTGGAAAATGCTTCCAAGGAGACAAGAAGAAAAACTGTCATCCCACGATTCAGTCACAGACAAATGCTGGGATGACAAAGAGACAGGCCCAGTGGCTGTCAGACGTAGGAAGTTGATCTGAACATCTTTGTTTTTTTCCTCTTAGGCTTTACATACAGGAGGTAACCAGCTGTCTTACATGAGAGGTTCCTGCTTATAATTTGCCCACCTTTGACAGTAGTACTATAAACAAACCCAAAACCCCACACATGCACACTCAGCACTCCAGATCTCCAGCAGTCAAGCTGATTTTCATCCCAATATTATGAGAAGGGATTTACGCCCATGAAGTTCATACTACACATATAAAAATACATATAGTCTAACAAACTTTTATCATATTAGTATCAAGGATGTTCCCTAGTAAACCCAGTACCTCATTATGACTGCGTTCAAGCCACGAATATGTAACTATTTCCCCAGGTCAGATTTAACTTGAAGTTCACACCATTTCTAAACGCCCTTTATACATACAACACCACAGAAACCATAAATTAACTGCTTTCTCTCCCTCTCTCCAGAGTTGGAAACTTTGGGCGATCCTCGCAATAATTTACAGGGATAAACATATACAAAAATGTTTAAAAAAAAACTAACCAAAACCTCCTTTTCCACAGCACCTAACTGTGACCTGGAGAGAGGGCTGGCTCAGGCAGAGGACCTTCCAGCATTCCAAACAACAGACAGGTTTTGGCACGTGTGTTGGTTTGCTTTTTGTTTGCGGTCTACAGAAAAACACAAACCCAGCCAGCAACAAACAACAGCAGTACAGAACTCATCCCAGATTGCCAAGAGAATGCTGGCAATTAACTAAGTCTTCTACAAGTTGTATTAGTAACACTGAAAAGCTGTTTCAAAAAGAAGAACCTTCTTGCTCTAGAGGTGTTTCCTCCACAAGTTGTTGTGCAGACTCTATTTGTTTTGGCGATAACCCAAGGGAACTCAGTTGCCTGATTCATCAACTCCAAAAGATACAGATCTCTTTAGGAATCTGAATAAAGGTAATACATACGCCAACGAAGGACACGAGCCTGTGTGCATGCATGTATATACATGAACTTCAAGGGGTTTACAGAATCACAGAATCTTCGGAGTTGGAAGGGACCTCTAGAGATGATCTATTCCAACTCCCCTGCTAAAGCAGGATTGCCCAGAGCACATCACTCAGGACTGCATCCAGGCGGGTCTTGAAAATCTCCAGAGAAGGGGACTCCACACCCTCCCTGGGCAGCCTGTTCCAGTGCTCTGTCACCCTCACCGTAAAGAAGTTCTTCCGTGTATTTGAACGGAACTTCCTATGTTCCAACTTGTGCCCATTGCCCCTCGTCCTGTCACTGGGAACCAGTGAAAAGAGCCTGGCTCCATCCTCCTTCAGCCCACCCTTTAGATACTTGAATGCCATGACAAGGTCTCCCCTCAGCCTTCTCTTCTCCAGGCTAAAGAGTCCCAGCTCCTTCAGCCTTTCCTCAGAAGGGAGATGCTCCAGTCCCTCAATCGTCCTAGTTGCCCTTCGCTGGACTCGCTCCAGCAGTTCCCTGTCCCTCTTGAACTGGGGAGCCCAAAACTGGACACAGTATTTCAGTTGTGGCCTCACCAGTGCAGAGTAGAGGGGGAGAATGACCTCCTTCCACCTGCTGGCCACACTCTTCCCTAGGCAGCCCAGGATTCCATTGGCCTTTTTGGCAACAAGGACACATTGCTGGCTCATGGATAATTTACTGTCTACCAGGACCCCCAGATCCTTCTCCTCAGAACTACTTCCCAGCAGGCCCACCCCTAACCTATACTGGTGCTTAGCATTCTTCCTCCTCAGGTGCAGGACCTTGCACTTGCTTTTCTTGAACCTCATTAGGTTCTTCTCTGCCCAGCTCTCCAGCCTGTCCAGGTCACGCTGGATGGCAGCCCGGCCCTCTGGAGTGTCAGCCACTCCTCCCAGTTTGGTATCGTCAGGGAACTTGCTGAGGATACACTCTGTCAACAGTGTTACTGTACAACAGTGTTAACTCACGTTTCTTTTTATTAAAAGACTTCATTAAAAGCTAGCTTTCACAAAGTAGCACTGCTCATGACTTCATGCAATACAGGAACAAGTTACTAAGCAACTAAGAATTAGATTCTGAATGCATAAATGTGGCAGTGAGGAAGTCTATTCTATACAGCTTTTGATGTTCTAAAAATATCCATTCGCTTAAACTCACTTGCTGGAGATCAAGTTATGATAAATTAAACCTGTTTAGTTAAAAAACCCACCAAACAAACAAAAACCAAACAAACCCAACTCCTTGCACACACACACCCCGCAAAAGAAACAAACACAAAAAAGCAGAAAACCCACCACACACAGATACATGTCTTAAACGCGCAGATGGTATCTAAACCAGATGTCACAGAAAAGAACCACTGCAGAAGTGAAAGGGAACTGAACAATTTTTTAAAGGTTCCTTCCCTTTGCAGCTGCCTACATGATCAGTGATAAAATCAAAATTTAGATCGATCAGAATTGCTATTTCAGCCTGACCTACATTTTTCCTAGTTGAATCAGACTGAGGAACAAGAGCCACATAGACATTTGGCAAACCCCAGGTTTTATTACAGGTCAGCACACTGCCAAAAAGCATCGCCTCAGCCCCACTCCAGAGGTCTGCCTTCAAAGCCCGAACTGAAGCAATTTTTCAGTTTTCTTCCAAACAGCTTCTGTATTTAGGAAACCCTCTGCAGTCACTCAGGTACTCTCAAATGCAAACATACAAACAGAAGCTCTGAAATAGCTTCCCCACTCTTCCCTGGGTATTAGCTTGCCGTTGTCAGAGACGGGTCACTAGGGTTAGACTTAAGAAGTGCCTCACGGAGTCCAGCTAACTTAAAAAAAAAGAAAGTTTTTTTTGTTAGTGATTCATTATTCCTACTAGTGTTAAACGTGACATAAGGACTTCTCAAACTTGCCTTCCCGGATCGATGTACATGTAGAGACCCTTGCACACAAAATATCAGCAGTATTAGCCATACCTCACAAGTACCTGACATTGAATAAACCCTTTGACGTCTTTCAAACCCCACTTTGGAACATGCCTTGGAATAAATGAGCCCAGTGAGCTATGAGTACATACCTGCTCCACACCCTTTGTGAAAGGCATATTGACTCCTGAACCACCTTCCCTGTCTCCAGCATGCTCATTTTCCCAAGGCAGCTTGTTTTTTCCTTTACCCGCACTCAAGACTCTCCTTGGACTTACTCCTTGATCGACATATGCATCATGCAAGCTGGAGTTCTGCAGAGCATCATCCCTTCCATGACACCCACAGTGACTGTGTGCGCTCTGAGTCCTGTTGCCCATCAGCAACCACTCTGTATCTGCACCGGGGGGTAAACAGGACCCCCTGTTATGAACAGATGAGGGCAAGGGCACAGCGTACTCTACAAACCCTTGGTCGACTAGCTTTGGCAAGGTCTTCCTGGCCAGCCTGGCCTGCACCGCATGCATCACCCCATTCCCGTTGTCCTCAAGTTCCACTGCATCCACTGCTTTGAAGAGGAGGGTGGTTTTGTCTGGGCCCATGGAAGACGCCAGCACAGCAAACGCCTCCATGGCAGCATGCCGGACCCTGCGCTTGCTGTCCACCAGTGCTGGAGCCAGCCCAAACGCCAGCTTGGCCAAGTTCAGCTCCTCACTAGGGTAAGTGAGGAGGGCCACAATGCAGATGTTGACCACCTCCTCCCGGACTTTGGAGTTCTTGTGCTGCAGATGCTCCTGCTGCAGCAGCAGGCCCAGCACCGGCTGAGGACCCGCTGCCTTCATCAGCCGCAGGAACAGGCGGTTGTACTCCTGCCGGATGGCCAGCTTGTTGTCCCCCAGGACTTTAGCAGCAGCGGAGACCAGAGGTGCGAGGAAGGGCTGGACCTGGTCACCCAGGCGCAGCACCAGCAGATGGATCACCTCCAAAGCCCCGAGCACCACCTTGAAGTTGGAGTCGTCGAGGAGGTTGTAGAGGAAGCTGATGAGCCCCAGGAGACTGGGGGCCGGTGTAGAGGTCACTGCAGCCTGGCTGGCACCCCCAACCACCCTCTTCAGATCCTCCACGGCTTGCGTGCGGTTCCTGTAGTCCTCCTGGTCCAGCAGCCGGGCGTGCAGCTCCGGCGGCAACAGCCCCAACTTCAGGCCGGTGCTACCGGGCTGGGTGGGAGGCAGAGGCGCCGTGCCCTCCCCCACTGGCCGGCCCTCGGGAGGCAAGGGCTGGCCACCGGCCTTCCCGGGGCCGCCCAGCTGCCAGGCCAGGCTGCGGGAGAGCCCACCGAGGCCGCGACAGGCGGCGGGGGGCGGCGTGAGGGCCCGCAGGGCGGCGGGAGGCGGCCGGGGGGGGCGGCCGGG